>PVIW01016643.1:0-16087 GCA_004026585.1 Noctilio leporinus | reverse complement strand
AGCTTTTTTTTTCATGTCCATTTGCTCGATATATATTTTTCTATCTCTTCACTTTCAGTCTGCATCGATTTTTTGTTCCGAGGTGGGTCTGTTGTAGACAGCATATGCATATGTGGGTCATGTTCTCTTATCCATTCAGCAACCCTATGTCTTTTGATTGGTGCATTTAATCCATTTACATTTAGGGTTATTATTGACAGATTCTTCGTCTACTTCTTCTTCTCTTCCTCTTCTTCTTTCTCCTTCTCCTCTTCCTCCTCCTTTTCTTCCTCTTACTCCTTTTCCTCCTCTTCTTCCTCTCCCTCTTCTTCTTACTCCTCTTGTTCTTCCTCTTCATCTTCTTCTTCATCCCTGCATCTTTACCCACATTCTCTCCCATCTGCCTCCCAGTTGATAACCCTCCAAATGATCCCCATACCTATGATTTTCTTCCTGTTGTGGTTGATTACCTAGCTTTTTTGTTTGTTTTAGATTCAGTTGTTAATAGTTGTGATTTCATTGTCATTTAAAAAACTCTTTTAAAGATTTTATTTACTTATTTAGAGCAGGGGGAAGGAAGAGAGAAAGAGAGGGAGAGAAACCTCAGTCAGTTACCTCTCATGTACTCCCAACTGGAAACCTGTCTTGCAACCCACCATTGTGCCCTACCTGGGGATTGAACCAGCGACCTTCTAGTTGGAAGGATAGTGCTCAATCCACTGAGCCACACTAGCCAGGATTCATTGTCATTTTTTTTTTTTTAAGATTTTATTATTTTTAGAGGGAGGGGAAGGGAGAAAAGCAGACAGGGAGAGAATCAATGTATGGTTGCCTTTAACTTGCCTCCATCCACAGACCTGGCTGGAGACCCGGCTTGCAACCTTGTTATGTGCCCTGGCTGGGGAACCAAACCAGCAACCTTTGGGTTAGCATGCCGGCACCTTAACCACTGTGCCACCAGCCAGGGCTCTCATTGTCATTTTAATGTACATAGTTTTGGTTTTCTTTTTCTTAAAGAAGCTCCTTTAAAAAAAAAAAGAAGAAGAAGAAGCTCCTTTAAAATTTTATGTAATAATGCCTTGGTGATGATGAATTTATTTAGCTTTACCTTGCCTGGGAAGCACTTTATCTGCCCTTCCATTCTAAATGAAAGCATTGTGGATAGAGTAATCTCGGTTGTAGGTCCTTGCTTTCCATCATTTTGAATACTTCTTAACAGTCCCTTCTTGCTTGCAAAGTTTCTTTTGAGAAATAAATTGATAGTCTTATGGACCTCTTTGTAGGTAACTCTCTGCTTTTCTTTTGCTGTTTTTAAGATCCTCTTTATTTTAACCTTTGGCATGTTCATTATATGTGGCCCTCTTTAGGTACAACTTGTTAGGGACTCTCTGTGCTTCCTGGACTTGAAAGTCTATCTCCTTCACCAGATTAGGGAAGTTATCACTCACTATTTTTCAAACATTCAGTTTCTTGCTCTTCCTTTTCTCCTTCTAGTATCCCTGTGATTTGTATATTGTCACTTTGGGCAGTATTACTTGTTAGTAACTTGGTTTTTGTTTGTTTCTTTTTTATTTTTAATTTTTTGAACTCTTGTTTCTTCTTTCTATTCTGATTGATTGTTTATTTCTTCCTTATGTTCCAAATCATTGATTTGAATGTAAGGTTCCTTCACCTCACTTGGTTCCCTGTGAATTTTTAGTGTAACTTTCATTTTTTCCTTTATGTTGTTGCCATACTCAATAAGTTCCGTAAGCATCCTTATTACCAGAGTTTTGAACTCTGCATCTTATCGGTTGGCTATCTTTGTCTTACTTAGTTCTGTTTTTTGGGTTTTGTTCTGTTCTTTCATTTGGGCCATATTCCTTTATCTCCTTAATTTGGCAAGTCTCTGTTTTTGTCTCTGTGTATTAGGTAGAGCTGCTTTGATTCCCTGTTTTAGTTCACCTATTAGGTCATATGGGGAGGAGCCTTAAGTATTCGCCAAGGTGGGGCCACCCACTTCACTGATTAGTGGCTCTGTGTTGGGGGAGTGCTGGGAGGGGAGACAATGCCACTGCCTGGTTTCTAGAGATTTGCCTGGCAATCACCCCATTTCTGGTCACTTCACCCACTTCCTATATGCGACTGGCACCTTTCCAGCTGTTGTACTGGTGGTCAATTTCAGAGTGGGTGTATTTGTGTACATTTTAGGGTCATGCAGGCCATTTAAACAGACTCTCCTGAGAGACCTGCAGTTTCTCCCACTGCCTCAACCCCCATTAGTTTTTACAGCGAGAAGTTATGTGGCTTATCTGCTAGTGCTGGAATCCTGAGCTATGCTTTCTGGCCTTGGGTCTCTGCCCCAACTACCTGGTCTCCACCCCTCCTATCTGTCTGGATGAGTGTGGCTTCTTTAAATCCTTGTTTGTTGGACTTACATACCATTTAATTTTCTGTCAGTTCTGAGTGTTATTTGTTTTGAGGTTAGTTGTAATTCTTCTTGTGGTTGCATAAGGAGGCTAAATGAGCCTACCTACAACTCAATCTTAACCAAAAGTCTCAAAAAAAATCCTGTTTTTGACTAAATTCAGACTTAGAGCTAGAAGCTATCAGAGAGGACAGCCTATGTCCCTTGGCAATCTGTTCCTGGCATTTTTCTTTGGCCTTCCTCATTCTCTTAGGCAAAAGTTTAGCATCCTATGGCTTCTTTCTTTCTTTTCTTTTTTTAAAGATTTTATTCATTACGTTCAGAGAGGGCAAGGAGGGAGGAAGAAAGGGAGAGAAGCATCAATGTATGGTTGCCTTTCACCTGCCTCCAGCTAAGGACCTGGCTGGTGACCTGACCTGGTTGCAACCTGGTTATGTGTGTCCTGGCTGGGGAATCGAACCAGCAGTGACCTTTGGGCTCACAGGCCTGCGCCAATCTACTCTTTCTTATTTTTATAGTATGTTGCTTCATCAGAGCAATATGCTGATGTTTGTGTGTCAGGACATGCAGAGTAACAAAATGCCAAATCTTGGGTGCTTTTGTCCTAGTTTCTCACGTTCTTTGTTTAGGTGCTTTCTCACAACATACAGGATGGGGCAAAAGTAGGTTTATAGTTATGAGCATGTGAAACACAAAATTTATCATTGTATTATTATTTATTGGTTATTATTTTCCATATGGACAACAGATATCAACTTCTTTAGAGAGATTGAAAAGTTTGAAGAATTGTCTGCACGTTCCTTTTGCCCCAGGTGATGAAGCACAGTAAGATCAGTGAGATCTGGAATATCTTTCTCCTGCTCCCCATCCCATCCTTTTTTTTTTTACAATAACCAAGATGAGAACATGGAGATTGGCATCTATGATGCAACCTCAAACAGATTTGCACTTTTATTTCTCTAGTCCTCCTTGGTCTCTAACAGTGTAACAGCAGGAATTGTAACCCACCCCACCATTCTTTTGACATTGTTTTTGTAAATGCTGAGTCTGAATAATATGTAGCTTGTAGATAAAAAGCATATTTATATAGCAATCCTATCCCTGACCAGTGTGACTCAGTTGGTGGGGATTGATACTGCAAAGTGCAAGGTCTCTGGTCTGATTCCCAGGTAAGGCAGGAGGCTGGTTTGCCCCCTACTGGGGCACGTGCAAGTGGCAACTAATCAATGTTTTTCTCTCACATAGATGTTTTGCACCCTCTCTTTCACATTTCCTTCCCCTTTCTAAAAATAAATGAATAAAATCTTAAAACAACAGACAAAAGAATCCTAGGAACTAACTTCAAAAGATACAGGCTCTGACCTTCAGGTATCCCAGGTGTGGGAGATTTGCTGAGCTTAAAATGCTCAGCAAATGAATGTTGACAGGTTAATGTAAAGTCAGGATGACATGAAGCCACGATGACTAAACCAGAATGATGCACATCAGACCATCACTTACCTTTTCAGGTGGTCTGTGCTAATCTGTATGCATAGAACTTTTCAACCACCTCCTTTGACCTCTTTGCTCTGCCTCTCCCCTATCTCCTTATAAAAACATGCACCTCCACTGAGTTGGAGAGAAGGGGGTTGAGACATGATCCCCTATCTTCCAGGTAGCCAGGGTCTGAAAATAAACCACTTTCCTTTACATCAATATCTGCTTCTCAAAGTATTGGCTTTTGAAGCAACAGGCTGCTGGACATGCATTTGGTTACAACAGGAATGCACCTTAGTAAAGAGTGGACATGGCAATAGAGCAAAACACCCTGCTTCATGGGGAAACCTTGTTTGTCATTTTCACCACTGACTTGAACCACATAACTCTTCCATTCTTCACCCAAAGCATCAGCAGCAGCTTCTGTGGCTATGTGCCTCTCAAAAAAGATCCCAAGTTTGTGTTCATCATCCACTTCAATGAGTTTCTGGCAGCCAAGTGCTGGGAAAGAGATGTTCAACTTTATCGTAAAGTAGCTGACCACCTCTGAGGCACCTAAAAAAAACAAAAACAAAAACAAAAACTGACCACCTCTGAGGCACCTATAAAAAACAAAGTGTATTTGCAGTCAAGATGGTAGCGTAGGTAAACACGACTCACCTCCTCATACAACCACATCAAAATTACAACTAAACTATAGAACAACCATCATTTATAAATGTCAGAAATTGAGTGGAATGTAAGTCCTACAACTATGAAATTAAAGAAAATGCCACATCAAGAATAGTAGGAGGGGCAAAGATGAAGAACAGGTGTGGTCCCACACCCACATGTGGCAAATGAAAATCAAGAGGGATATCTCAGGATCGAGGAGTCCAAACACCACACCGAGCCCCCAGCCCAAGGTTCCAGGGCCAGGAATATAAGTCTCCATAACTTCTGGCTATAAAAATTAGCAAGGGTTGAGGCTGTAGAAGACGAACTTCTGGAGTCCTAGGCAGTTAGTCTTAAAGGGCCCATGGACAAACTTACTCGGACTTATCCCTCAGAGCTCCATTGAGGGGGCAGCAGAAAGAAGCATCAGAGACATACTGTGAGGAACTGAATTATCAGCATCAGGCGAGAGCTGAAGGGTCTTAGGCATAAGACCTGGTTTCTGGGAATTCCAGTATAATTTTAGCAAACCTCATTAACTATGCTGCCTCCTTAGTAACTACTGATAATAGTAACCACCTGTATCCTTCAAAAATGTCTTGGTCTGCTGACCAGGCCTGTGTCCTTCAAGAACATCTAGCCTGCCCATGAGAACCTGGTAACTTGCCTCTTGCAGTAAGCCTCTTTTCCCAGAGCCAACTCCCCACTAAGGCATCAACAGCTTCAACACCACCACCACCACTCCCGCCCCCCGCACTCATCCCCTTTAAAAACCCCTGCCTTTCTTTTGTTAGCTGCCAAAACCTTTCTGCCCTCCTGGTCTCAGCCCACTTGTGCAGCTGACCTAATAAATCTTTTAAACTCATGGCCTATTCCCTTGTCATTTCTCCTCTCACTCTCACCTGACCTAACATTTTCATGAAGAAACCTGGGAGAGTGAGGAGCAGCTAAGGAGCGGGAGCCTGCCTTGCTTTGCCTGACCTTAGCATCAACACCAGCAAAATTTACTGGGTAAGGAGCTGCCCTCTCCCAATAGCATTCTCTCCATTCCATTGGTACCAGGTGCTGTCCCAGTGCCCAGGACACTGCCACCAGAAAATCCCAGCGCTGGGGGAGAGTTGCTGCCATGTCTGGGACCCTTGGGAACTGAGGATGGTGGAACGCCTCCCTCCTCTTTCCAATCCCCCTCCAGCTTAGGAATCTCTGGGGGGCGGGGGAGCCCCAGCGGGTCTCCTTTCACCAGGAAAGGGTGTCCTGACTCCCTGGCTCCCTATCAATCATAGGGAGTGATCTGTCCAAGCCGTTTCTTACTGTATTTCTTACTATTTCAGCATTCAGGACACTTCCAGCTGAACTGCTGTAACAGCTTAGGCACAGTACAAATCCTGAATGGTCTGGACAATTATTGTCTCTCTCTGGGCAAATGAAGTGGGGTTCCATATGCACAGGCCTTTTTTAAGGGGCATAGACATCTTCCTTTCTGACAGTCCTCCTCTCTCTGCTGTTTTCCCAACCTCCTCTCCGACTGCTTCTCTTCTGAGTCTCTCTTGAGATATCTTCAGGTCCTGTGGATTGCCTCTTCTCCATCCCTTCCATCCCCTTCCTCTGCCCTAGCAGACCGAGAACTGTCCCCTCGACCTGAAGGGGATCTCCCTCCCTCCCCTAACTCAACTTAGCAGGTGCCCCTCCCTTCCAACCAGCCCAGGGCACCACTGAAAATCCACCTGTTGGGCCAGACACTGCCTCTAAGTCAGAGCCACCTCCCACTCCTTCTCCTTTCAGCTTCTTAGCCCTGACCGCAACCCATCCTACCCCTACGGGAGGTTGCGGGACCCCAGGGACCCATAAGGGTATGTATCCCCTCCTCCTCCAACCTCTCCTAGGTTGAAAACCGTCTTGGTTCATATTTTTCTGAACCTACTCACTTTATCAAGGAATTTCAATATCTCACTGTTTCTGACCTAACCTGGTAGGTTCTCTATATCATTCTCTCTCCCTGTCTGTCTGCTAAGGAAAGGGGACATACATGGCTGGCAGTCCAGATGCATGGCAGCATCCTAAACAGGCAGAACCCTAACAATGGCCCCATAGGCCCCACAGCAGGGAATCTATGAAAACCCTGCTGCCTTTCTAGCCAGATTAAAGGAAACTCTCCAGCATCTCACTAACCTAAATCCCGATTCCCAAGAGAGCATCCTTCTTCTCCATTGCATTTTATTTCCCAGTCAGCTCCCCAACATTGCTGCAAATGCCAAAACCCCAGAGACAGGTCCTCAAACCAGTCAGACTAAATTAGTTAATTTGGCCTTTGAGTTCAACAATGAGATGTGGAGTGTGCCTAATCTGAAACTCAGGCTTTCCAACTACTGGCTTCTGCTCTGAAAGAGTCCCGCAAACCTAACCCATCAAAAGGCACAGGTCAGACCCCTCCAGGGGACTGCTTCAAGTTCGGCAAGCCTGGTCCTTGGCCTGAACATGAGCCCCTCTGGGACCATGCCTGCAGTCCAAACTAGAGGGCCATTGGATGTCTGACTGCTCCTGGAACCCTCAAGGCACTGAGCTGCCAGTTACCCACCTGGAATGGGCCCTGGCTTTGACCTCCCAGAGCTTTTGGGACTTGTAGGGGAGTACTAAAGCTGCCCAGAGACTGCACAGGCCTACCTCCAGGACAGAGCCTTGGATAACTCCTTTAGTGGTAGGCAAGCCACTACCTTTTCTAATTAAAACTCTGAGCCATTTATTAATTCTTCAATCTCCATTGTTGGCATTGATGGCATAGTCCTGTAATTGTCACTACTGCCCTCCTTCCAGGCTCCTTGGAAGAAACAATGAAATCTGAAATGAGTGCTTGGGTTCTGCCTAGGCTCTGAAGACAAAAGAAGTACTTCCTCCCTCCAGCCCAAGTTCTGGGGTGGCCCTATGTGGGTGAGGACCTCTTGAAGGTGTCTGGGGTCAATCCCTAAGACGTACAGGGGCCTCATAAGGAACTCCAAGCACTGTAATGTAACTGTGGCTTGTCCAGAGACATGGACATGCAAAATAAGGGTTGGTCGCCCAGCACTCTGAGCCCTCCTAGCTGTTTTAGACAGGGGAGAAACTGAGACACCTAAGAGGTCAGGGATGACCAAGGGGGTAACAGCCTTTGGGAGCCCTACTCATAAATAGCTCATTTTGGCCCACTATACAAAAGAAAGTCAGTTTAAATCAGTAGTCTGTTAGAAATTGACAGCTTTTCCTTTCTACCCTAGGTGATTTTCAGCAACTCAATTTGCATCTGGATACTCCTGGCCAAAGCAATCTCTCTCCTCAAGAAACTGCCACACCTGTGGGCACTGGTCGAGCCTTTTTTTTTTTTTTTTTTTTTTTTTTTAAGATTTTATTATTTTTAGAGGGAGGGGAAGGGAGAAAGGCAGAGAGGGAGAGAATCAGTGTATGGTTGCCTTTCATTTGCTTCCAGCCACATACCTGGCTGGAGACCTGGCTTGCAACCTGGTTATGTGCCCTGGCTGGGGAATCGAACCAGCGACCTTTGGGTTCACAGGCCAGCACCTTATCTACTGTGCCACCTGCCAGGTGGTTGAGCCTTTAAAAGCCACCAGGGCACTCACCAAAAAGAAAGACAGTGTACTGAAGCAAGATTTTAGTCTGCAATGAAAAGTCCTGGCTTTTCCAGATTCTATTCTCCCAAATAGGCCTTCTCATTCTAATCTGCCTCATTTATAAGTCTTCACCCTCCTTTTATCTGACTGCTTCATTTCCATCTCTATCAATTCTCATTTCTATCTCCTTTACAAAGGAATTGTTGTTTGTTTTCCAGCCAAGTGGCCATCAAATCCCCAAGGTCATGTTCTTGATCACTATCCCCTAGCAGGAGATGACACTATTCCTCACCTGCCTGACCCAAACCTTGTGCTCAACTTCAGTTTCAAATTGAGTCTAGCCTCACTGTGCCCACATTAGCTAGAAACAAGGGTACAAAGAAGGGAACCCCCCCTCCTTCCATGCACAAAGGTAAACTAAGAGGGACTGTATATTACAGAAAGGCTGTAAAAAGTTTTTCCTATATCTGCATAATAGCCAAGGTTCTAAGTTTCTGTTGCATAAAATAATTATGTGTCATGATGTATTACTTAAATACTTAACAAATTTTCAAAAAGTTCATGTCTCTCAATGTGAAGAACTGAAGTTTTGTCAGCCTGTATAGATGTCATATACCTTTTATCACTTTAAACAGTCAAACATCATTTCATAATATATATTCCTTAGTTGACAAAATTTCCAGGGTTTAAAATTTAAAGGACTTTTCCTTATGGCTTTAAAGTATTTCAAAGGGCTCTTGAAATAGCTCATGGATTTTTTCTTTTCCCTTTACAAAAGAAAATTGTAGACTAATCAGGTTCAATATATTTTAAAATATATGGAAAGCTTTGTCAAACATAGAAAATAAGTCTTTGGAACAATGTAACTTACTCAAACTTGTTACTAATTACAGAAACAGCTAGGAACCTGCCTCTCCAAAACAGGGGGAAAAAAAAGTGTTCATTTAAAACTCAGCTGCAGCCTGAGGCCTGAGCCTGTAATCTTGGCACTTATCTCCAGCCTCCTGCTCTGTGGAGGACAGCCTACTTCCAAGCCCGCCTACCCATGTTGGAATTTTTACAGAGATAGTCTTGCCTCCCCTTCTTAGCTACTGAGGCAGGTAGAACAAGTGTTATGGTGAACTAGATGTGCTGTTTTATATCAACACTAGTGGGCAGATAGTAGGAGATTTAAAAGTTTTAAAAGAAAACACTGACATCAAGAACATGCAGAAATAAATCCTGCCAGTGACCTCTCCTAGTTCCAGACTCCTCCTCTCCCACCCAAGCCATGCTAATATTCTTAACAGCTCCACTAATAATCATCTGTTTTTTTTCTCTTAGTAGGTCCTTGTCTTCTATGTCTTCTAATAAGTTTTGCCCACAGGACAGTGGAGGCTGCCACGAACCAAGCATGTCAATGACATGCTCCTACTCCATACCCTGCCATATCAACCAATATCTCAAGAAGAAATACAGGAACAGCGCTGCATCCTAAATGTCAGCCTTGAAATAGCTGTAGAAGAATTGACCTTTGGCTTAACCTCCCAGAATCAATAAAACAAAGATAGGAATCTTAGGCATAAGACCTGATATCTGGGAATCCCAGTATAATTTTAACAAATCTCATTAAATCTGCTGCCTCCTCAGTAACTGTTGATGATAGTAGCCACCTGTGTCCTTCAATGGTGTCTTGGTCTGCTGTCCAGGCCTATGGCCTTCAAGGATATCATAGCCTGCCCATGAGAACCTGGTAACTCCCCTTGTAGTAAGCCTCTCTGTTCTCAAATCCAACTTCCCCAAAACCATCAATAGAGAGTCTCTTCAACTCCACCCCCTCCCCTGACCCTTATTCCCTTTTAAAAACTCTGCCTTTCTTTTGTTAGCTGCTGACACCTTCCTGCTTTCCTGTCTCAGCCCACTTGTGCAGCTGGCCAAATAAATCTTTTAAACTCATGGTCTGTTCCCTTGTCATTTCTCCTCTCACTCTTACTGGACCTAACAAAGGGGGCAGCTTACTCCCAGACAGGAGTGCTGGCAGAGGCCATTACTCCTTTTCTGAGCCTTTCCCCCAAAGAACCGTGGAGCCTGGCAGGCAGGCACCATATCTGAGACTCTATCAACCTGGCTCACACTGTCTGTCCCTCCCTTGTGATTTCCTAAGGCCCCCATCTGACTGACTTGTGGGCCAATCCACATGTTTCCAGTAGCTTTTCCATACAAATGGCTTGTCTTGGCGCATGCTTCAGATTTTCCTAGATTCTCTCAAACAAGCAGCATCGGGCTTCAGTGAGCCCTGTACCTCTTGCTAAGTTGCCATAACCCTGGCACTAGCAGAAGCTAGCCTTTGTACATACCTTGGCCTCACCTGAGCATCTCCAAGCCTAGCACAAGAACCAGTCATTAGCAGATCACTTTGTAGCTTATGCTGTGTGCCCCTAGATAGAACACAGGTGGTGGCTGACCTTGGATGTGCCCACAGAAATCAAGGCTCAACTCAAGAGGAGGGTGTACTCAGCCCACATGGTGGGTGCACCTTGAGTACTCAGCTTGGGTGATAGGGGAGACTGAGTTCCTGGATCTTCCAAGACACCTACCACCTTAGGCCACTCTACCAAGCCAGGGAGATATAGCAGCTCTACTTAATACATAAACAAATGCAGGGAGTCTGCCAAAATGGGGAGACAAAGAAATGTCATCCAAATGAAAGAACAGAACAAAACTCCAGAAAAAGAACGAAACAAAATGGAGACAAGCAATCTTCTAGATGCAGAATTCAAAACACTAGTTATAAGGATGCTCAGTAAACTTAGTGAGAATCTTGACAGCATAAAAAAAGATCCAGTCAGAAATGAAGGATAACTAATTGAAATGAAGAACGATTTACAGAAAACAACAGTAGAGTAGATGAAGCTGAGAATCAATTTAGAGATTTTGATATAAGGAAGAAAAATCAACCAATCAGAACAGCAAGAAGAAAAAAGAGATTCCACAAAAAAAATGAGGATAGTGTAAAAAGTCTGTGAATAACTTCAAGCATTCCAACATTTACATCATGGGGGTATTGGAAGAAGAGAGAGAGCAAGAGGTGGAAAGCCTATTTGAAAAAATGACTTTTTGAAAAACTTGCCTAACTTGGTGGAGGAAATTGACATAAGCCCAGGAAACACAGGGAGTCCCAAACAAGATGGATGCAGAGAGATCCATACCAGGACACATCATAATTAAAATGTCAAAGGTGAAAGACAAAAAGAGAATCTTAAAAGTAGCAAGATAAAAGCAGTTACCTACAAGGGAGCTCCCTTAAGACTGTCAACTGATTTCTCAAAAGAAACTGTAGGCAAGAAGGGATTGGCAAGAAATGGTCAAAATTGTGGGGTTCCCTGGGAAAGCATAGAGTCTTGGAGCCCTGCACAAACCAGGTGAAGGAAAAGAAGTTTGTAAGACTGGACCAGTAAACCAGGAAAGCTGGGTGCATATGTGCCTCAAGGCTATAGACAGTGGGCCCCAGTGGGAGTTAGGCCATGAGAAAATGCTTTATGTCCTTTGAAGCTTGTCCTGTTCTTTCACCTCCCTTGATCGCTCTATTGTACCAGCTGTGGAAGTTTTAATTTTAACATTAAATGAACACATCCTGACCTGAGGGGAGGTCTCAGTGTTCCTTCAATTGTTATTCCTGAATAATATCTGTTTTCTGTAATTAGCATGGTTTAACATTGATTGATGAGCTTTACATGCATAGTATATGCCCTTAAGCTAACTGCACTCAATAAAAGACCTTGGAGGAAGGTAATTGAGGCATTTGTCTCTCAGATATTTGCCGGTCTTCTCTTCCCTAGCACAAACTGTCTGGGAAGTCTTCATTTCATCCTTGATATCAGGAGCTCTCTGCGGGTTGGGGGTCCCCAACAAAAGTGATGAAAAACAAGGACCTACATCCAAGTTTACTGTACCCAGCAAAACTACAATTTAGAATTAAAGAACAGATAAAAAGCTTCTCAGGCAAGAAAAAGCAAAAGGAGTTCACATCACCAAGTCAGTATTGTATGAAATGTTAGAGTCTTCTTTAAGAAAAAAGCAGATTCAAAATATAAACCACAAAAATGGTAATAATACGTATCTATCAACAATTGAATCTAAAAACAAAATAAATGAACAAGCAGGCAAGAAACAGAATCATAGATACAGAGAATTTTTTTAAATAATAGGCATTTATTTAAAGTAATAGATTTACAGCACAGATGGTTCTAAATTGTACACTTCAGGTTTAACCAACATCATTAAGATACTGAGAATGGATGCATGCATAAAATTTGACTATGTGTGTGTGTGATTATTTCATTGCCCATTCTTCTCTTTCTTTCCTTTCCCAAATGCCCTCTTTCAGATATGATTCAAGGTAGGGTTTATCCTCCTCATATTTTGTCCATTGCTCTTTAGGCAAGACCTGCTGCCTCATACTCCGGTCCAGTGCTCTCTTAATGCAAGACACTCTGTCATTATACAGGTTCTCAGGAAGTCTTCTTCTTCTTCTTCTTCTTTTTTTTTTTTTAAGATTTTATTTAATTATTTTTAGAAAGAGGGGAAGGGAGAGAGGCAGAGAGGGAGAGAGACATCAATGTATGGTTGCTTTTCACCTGCTTCCAGCCACAGACCTGACTGGAGACCTGTTTTGCAACCTTGTTATGTGCCCTGGCTGGGGAATCGAACCTGCGACCTTTGGATTTGCAGGCCGGCACCTTATCAACTGTGTTACCAGCCAGGGCCTAGGAAGTCTTCTTATGGCTTCTCTTATGTCGTCATTCACATGTATTGTATCATCTCGTATCAACTCCAGTTTATTGAATTCCGCAGCACTGTAATACCACTTTCAAATACTTTCCAGCCACTGGCTTGATGCTGCAGCAGCTAGCCTGCTCGCCATTTTTGATAGATAGCTTTAATGGTTGCCAGATGGGAGGGCAGTTGGAATGATGGGTGAAAAAGGAGAAGAGACTGAGAAGTGCAAATTGAGATTTACAGAACAGTCATGGAGATGTAAAGTATGGTATAGGAAATAGAGTAGACGAAGAACAAATGTGCATGACCAACGGACATTGGACAATGGTGAGGGAATCATGGGGTCTGGGTGAAGAGGGACAAAGGGGAAAAACTGGGACAACTTAGTAGCATAAACAAAATATAATTTAAAAGTACTGGCCACTAACATTTAAAAAATAAATATTCAAGAACCCAAGAGTATATTGTTCTTATGGATCTTTCTTTAAAAATCTACTCAGAGCAATGTATTTGGTAGAACTTTCTGCAATGATGAAAATTATTTAATCCTTGCCTTACCTTATGGTATCCTTCAACCACATGTAGTTATCGAGCATATGATATGTGGCTAGTGTGACTGAAAAGCTGAATTTTAAATTTTATTACTTTAAATTAAAATAGCTATGTGTGGCTAGCATATATTATTTTCTTAACTTGCATTTATTTAAGAACCAGCTTGAAGCTGGCAGAGGAGTAAGTGGATCTTACACCATTCTCCTCCCAGGACCAATCTGAAATTACAACTTAATTGGGAAAAAATAATCTGGAATAACCAATAGAACACCAACTGGAATGAAGCCTGGACAGAACCATGGACAGAACAGAAGAGGATGCTTCATCACAGCGTGACTGGTAGGAACTGTGGAGATGCAAGAGGGAAGCAGCAGCAGCTGAAGGGAGGGAGCCAGGAGCTCCACCTGAGAAGGATGGGTTCTAAATCCCCAGCTGGGCTTCCCAGCCTACAGCAACACAGCTGACAGACAAACAGCATCCAGCTGTGAAAAGCAAAAAAGCCTAGGGGTTTGCTAGCCCAGAGTGCTAGAGACAGAGAATTACTAAAGTGACCACAAATGAAAATACATTAGCACTCACTTACCCTGGGCTCCAGCAGAGGGAGGGCAGAGTGGGCTAGGGAGAGTTTGGAACAGTGGCTTGGAGGAGAAAAATGAGGGAGAAGCCAAAAGGGCCCCAGTGCTGATTCATCCCCCACATCCACAGGCGGACTACCCTGCGCCAACTGACTTCCGCCTGAGGGATCCTCATAGCCTCACCCACTGGAATCAATCTGCCCCACCCAGCAGTGCCTGAGCCTGGCACTTGATCGCAAATTCATTGGATTACAACTGAATCAATCAGTCTCACCCAGCGGTACCTGAGCCTGGTAACTTACCATAGATTCACTGGATTTTAACTGAATTAATTAGCTCTGCCCAGCGGTACTTAAAGTGATCACTGATCACAGATTCAGACTTATAACTGAATCAATCTCCTGCCCAACAGTGCCTGAGCCTGGCAGCTGATTGTAGATTCATCGGATTACAACTGAATCAGTCTCGCAGCAGTGCCTGAGCCTGGTAGCTGATCACAGTTTGATTGGATTACAACTGAATTAATTGGCCCCACCCAGTGTGCCCAAGGTGACCACTGATCACAGATCAATTGGTTTACAACAGAGCTAATCAGTCCTGCTCAAGCGGTACCTACACCTAATAGCTGAGCACAGATTCATTGGATTAAAAACTAAAAGGCACAGACTAAAACAGCAGGTCTCTGGTTGGCTTCCATAGGCTGACTAGGCCCAGACTAAGGAATGATCTGATGTCACCAGAGGCAAATCCAAGAAGTAAAGGAAGCGCATGACTACATGACAGAAGGTCACATCACAAAGACAGGAATTCAGAAAAGCCCAATCTTAAAAGTAAGAGTGAACAAGAGGAGACACCTAAAAATGGGGAGGAAAAAAAAAAAGCCCATCACCAAAAGGAGAGGAGGAATCGCCAGAAAGATCACTAAATTAAACAGAGACAAGAAAACTATCAGATATGGAATTCAAAATAACGATGATAGAGAAGCTCAAATGAGCTCAGCCAGCTCAAAGAAAACTACAAACAACTCCAAGAGAAATACAAAGAACTCCAGAGAAGCTACAAGGAACTTACTGAGAACTACACCAGCATTAAAAAGGACATAGAAACTATCAATGAGAGCCAGGAGGAAATGAAGAATACAATTTCTGAATTGAAGAATACAGTACAAGGAATCAGCAGCAAGCTAAAGGATGCAGATGATTGGATCAGTGAGCTGGGAAACAATGTAGAAAAATATTCCAAGACAGTGCAACAAAATGAAAAAAGACTGAAAAAGAATGAAGAGGTTTTGAGAGAGCTGCAGGACAACATGAAATGCAATAATATCCATATCATAGAGATACCAGAAGGAGAAGAGAAGCAAGGGATAGAAAACCTGTTTGAAAAAGTAAGGATAGAAAAATTCCCTCACTTGATGAGAGAAAACCTTCCTCAAGTTCAGGGAGCACAGAGGGTCCCAATGAAGATGAACCCAAACAGACCCACACCAAGAAACACCATAATGGCAAATTTCGAAGACAAAGAGAGAATCCTAAAAGAATCAGCTAATAACATATAAGGGGGCTCCAATAAGGTTATCAAATGACTTTGCAACAGAAACACTACAAGCCAGAAGGGAATGGCAAAAAATATTCCAAGTAATGGAAAACAAAGGCCGGCAAACAAGACTACTCTACCCAGCAAGGCTGTCATTCAAAATGTAAGGTGAAATAAGGAGTTTCCCAGACAAAAGAAGGCTAAAAGAATACATCTACACCAAACCAGCATTGCAAGGGATGCTAAAGGGTCCACTTTAAGAAAATGAAGAAACAGAGAGAGACAGAGAGGAATACAGGTACAAAGGGGAAAAATGTCAATGAAGAAGGAACCCGTCAGAAGAATAATAATTTGTCAATAATAACCCTAAATGTAAATGGATTAAATGCACCAATCAAAAGACATAGGGTTGCTGAATGGATAAGAGAACATGACCCACATATGCATATGCTGTCTACAACAGACCCACCTCGGAACAAAAAATCGATGCAGACTGAAAGTGAAGAGATAGAAAAATATATATCGAGCAAATGGACATGAAAAAAAAAGCT
>PVIW01016642.1:0-16087 GCA_004026585.1 Noctilio leporinus | reverse complement strand
AAAAAAAAAAAAAAAAAAACACAAACAAACAAAAAAAACAAACCAAACCAAACCACACACACACATACAAAAATGCAAAAGGAAAAAAGAAATAAAAATGATAATAATAATAAGAAGAAAGGTTTTAGATGGCTGTTCACCTTTAATAATCCCTGACTGGTCCAGATGGAGCCTGGACCTGAGGGTTTTTAGCAGAGGAAAAAAAAAAAAGAAAGAAAAAAAGAGAGAAAGTCACAAGAGAAAGATAAATCAATATTAACAAAGAAAAGTTTTAGGTGTCTGTTCACCGTTTATGGTCTCTGTTTGGTCCAGGTGGAGCCAGGACCAGTGGGTTTTGTCAGGGAGAAAAGAAAGGAGAAAGAAAGAAAGTAAGAAAAAAAAAAGGAGGGGGGTAGCAAGTCACAAGACAAAGAGAAATCAATATTAAAAAGAAAGGTTTTAGCTGTGTGTTCCCCCTTTATGATTTCTGATTTGTCCAGGTGGAGCCAGAACCTGTGGGCTTTACCAGGAAGAAAAGGAGAAGAAAAATTAAAAAAAAAAAAAAGAGGAAGGAAGAAAAGAATAAAGAAAGGGTTTAGAAAGGTTGGGGAAGGGAGGAATACTTAGATTGAGGACTGGAAATGCATTATAGCCACAGAGTGAGTAGACTTTAATTCAAGAGTAGGGGGAGGGTCTTGGGTATTTAGGTGGATTGAGGTATGGTGGGGATTAAGAATATGTGAGAAGTATCTTTTGCAAAGGATATGTTGGGGATTAATAGTTCATATTGCTCTCGGTATAACTCTGGTGCTTGAGATTAGCAGCAATCCCTTTCCTGAGGCTGCCTCTTTTTCTTGGTCAGGACTTTACAGTCTATAGTCTATATTCTAGCCAGGCTTGGCGTGTGGCAGGGCCTCTGATTGTCGCAGTAGGGCTGATTCTGAGTGTCTGCCCCCAGGTAGGCTGGGCCTTCTGCAGCCTGGCTGGGTTTTAGGGCTGCCGGTGTTCTAGAGCCCTCAGGGTGCCCCCCTCCCATTCCTGGCAGAGGTTCCTGCCCGTGATGAGCACCCAGCACCCCTGCAGGGCAGCCCACAACTTTGCTTTTCCCTGTGATGACTGACCCTGCCCCCCGCAGTTCCGGGAGGAGGCCGCCCCTTTCTATCAACACTGTCCGGGGTTCACCTACACTGTCCCACCCTTCCGGGGTGGGCACCACTCCTCCAAGCCAACCAGCTCTCTGAGAAGTCCTTTATGTGGCCTCTGTGATGAGCCCCTCCAGGTGTGGGCAGTGGGGCCTTTGTCTCTGGCAATGGCGGGTCAGTTGCCCCTGCTACTAGTTCCCTGCTTGCTGGCTCGCCAGCTCACGGGCTTGCTGTTTATAGTTTCTGCGCAGCCTGGGGGCCTGTGTGGTTGGGCAGGGCTGGGCCTCCCCCCTCGCAGGGGCTTCTAGCTGCTGTTTCCTCCGGTGGCCCAGCAGTACCTTTTTCAGCCCTGTCACCACCCTGGCCGGTGCAGTTCCCCGCTCCCCAGCCCTGGCTTCCCACAGGACTCTTCTCCACCTGTAGCCCCGGGAGTAGCCTCCTCTCCCTGTTGCTGGAGTGAATCCTTCACACAGTCCCTCTCCTGCAAGAGTTCAATTCCGAGTTCCCTAAGGCGTTTGACCTTGCTGCTGGCACTTCACTTTTGAGACTTTCAGTCGCCAGGGATCCTGGAGCTGGCCTCAGTCAAACGCGCCCCTCTAGGCAGAGCCACCCCTGCCCAGAGCCGGCCCGCTGGCCGGTCAGTCTGGAATGCCTCACCTACTGTCCTGCTGGCCTCCTCTGCCTCTGGGCTGTGCTCCCCTGTGTCCAGATGCTGCCCGCTCCAATTCCTAGGGTCCTGAAGACGTCTCAAGCTCCCTATCTTGTCCTCTAGCTGCTTTGGTACTCGAGAACACCATCGGCACCGCTCTCTACTCTGTGGCCATCTTCTGTAATCCTGCTCCTCTTCTTTGCCTCCTCTTCCCAACTCTCACCTCTCCCTGCCCCTCTGCCCACTGAAGGTCTATTCATTGTATTCATGTATCTGCTTCTATTTTGCTTGTTTGTTTGTTTTGTTCATTATAGCCCTATAATGGGTAAGATCATATGGTATTTGTCTTTCACTGACTGTCTTAGTTTATTGAGCATAATACTTTCCTGTTCCATCCATGTTGTTGCAAAGGGAAGGAGTTCCCTCTTTCATTCTGCTGTATAGTATTCTATTGTGTAAATGTACCAAAGTTTTTGGATCCAATCATCCACTGATGGGCACTTAGGCTGTTTCCAGCACTTGGCTATTGTAAATTGTGCTGCTGTAAATATAGGGGTATGTAGGTTTTTAAAAATGGTGGTTCAGGGTTCTTTGGGTATAGTTGTAGTAGTGGCATTGCTGAATCAAAAGGCAGTTCCATTTTTAGTTTTTGAAGGAAACTCCATACTGTTTTCCATAGTGGTTGCCCCAGCCTGCATTCCCACCAGCAGTGCACCAGGGTTCCCTTTTCCCTACATCCTTGCCAACACTCGATTGTTGATTTGTTGATGATTGCCATTCTGACAGGTGTGAGGTGGTATCTTATTGTGGTTTCAATTTGCATCTCTCTAATGGCTAATGATGTTGAGCCTTCTTTCATATGCCTTTGTGCCATTTAAATGTCTTCCTTAGAGAGGTGTCTGTTCAGGTCCTTTGCCCATTTTTGAATTGGGCTGTCTGTCTCCCTGGTGTTGAGTTGCATAACTTCTTTATATATTTTGGATATAAAACCCTTTTCTGAGGTATCTTTGGCAAACTGTTTTCCCATACAGTTGGTTCCCTTTGAATTTTGTTGGTGTTTTCTTTCACTGAACAGAAAATTTTCAGTTTGATATAGCCCCAATGATTTATTTATTCTTTTATTTCCTTTGTTCTTGGAGAAGTAACAATAAACATATTTCTGTATAGGATATCTGAAATTTTACTTTTTATGTTTTCCTCTAGGACTTTAATGGTATCATGACCTATGTTTAAGTCCTTTATCCATATTGAGTTTATTCTGGTGTATGGTGTAAGTTGGTGGTCTAGTTTTATCTTTCTGTATGTTGCTGTCCATTTCTCCCAACACCTCTTATTGAAGAGACTGTTTTTACTCCATTTTATGTCCCTTCCCCTTTTGTCAAATATTAATTGACCATAGAGTCCTGGGTTTATTTCTAGGTTCTCTATTCTGTTCCATTGATCTATATGTCTATTCTTATGCCAGACACTTTCGATGACAGTAGCCTTGTAGTATTGTTTAATGTTGGATATTGTAATTCCTCCTACCTTGTTATTCTTTCTCAAGATTGCTGTGGCTGTTCATGGGTGTTTTTGGCTCCATATAAATTTCTGAAGTATTTTTTCTATTTCTGTGAAGTATGTCATTGGTATTTTTATTGGGATTGCATTGAATCTGTAGATTGCTTTGGGTAGTATGGACATTTTAATGATGTTAATTCTTCCCATCCCTGAACATGGTATATGCTTTCTTTCTTTCTTTTTTTTTTTAAAGATTTTATTTCATTATTTTTAGAAAGAGGGGAAGAGAGAGAGGCAGAGAGGGAGAGAGACATCAATGTATGATTGTGTTTCACCTGCCTCCAGCCACAGACCTGACTGGAGACCTGGTTTGCAACCTTGTTATGTTGCCCTGGCTGGGGAATCGAACCCAAGACCTTTGGGTTTGCAGGCCGGCGCCCTAACCACTGTGCCAGGGCATATGCTTTCTTTTATTTGTATCTTCCTTCATTTCTTTCTTCAGTGCTCTGTATTTTCTGAGTATAGAGTTTTACTTCCTTGGTTCAGTTTATTCCTAAGTACTTTATTTTTCTTGTTGCTATGGTAAATGGGATTTGTTTCCCAGCTTCTATCTCTGATGTTTCATTATTGGCATAAAAAAGTGGTTTTGATTTCTGGATGTTGACTTTACATCCAGCTATTTTGCTAAATTTGCTTATTTGGTTAAGTAAGTTTTTGGTGGAGTCTTTTGGGTTTTGTATGCACACTATCATATCATCTGCAAATAATGACAGTTTGACTTCCTCCTTTCCAATTTGGATACCTTTGATTCCTTTTTATTCTCTAATAGCTATGGCTAGAACTTCTAAAACAATGTTGAACAGAAGTGGAGAATGTGGACAGCCTTGTCTTGTTCCTCATCTTAAAAGGAAACATTTTAGTTTTTTGCCCATGGAGTATGAGGTTGGTTTTAGATTTCTCATATATGGCCTTTATTATGTTGAGGTATGCACCCTCAATTCCCATTTTGCTGAGTATTTTTTATCATAAGTGGTTGCTGTACTTTATCAAATGCTTTTTCAACATCTATTGATATGATCATATGGTTTTTGCCTTCCATTTTGTTGATCTGGTGTGTTACTTTTATTGATTTGAGAATGTTGTACCATCCCTGCATCCCTGGGATGAAACCCATTTGATTATGGTGTATGATCTTTTAAATGTATTGCTGGATTTGGTTGGCCAATTTTTTGTTGAGAATCTTAGCATCTATGTTCATCAGAGATATTGGCCTATAGTTTTTTTTTTTTTTTTTCTTAGTTGTGTCTTGATATGTTTTTGGGGTCAGAATAATATGGGCCTTATAGAATGAGTTTGGGAGTGTTACCTCTTCTTGGATTTTTTGGAATAAGTTGAGAAGGATAGGAGTTAGTTCTTCTTTAACTGTTTGGTAGAATTCACCTGTGTATCTATCTGGTCTGGGACTCTTGTTCTTTAGGAGATTTTTGTTTACTTCTTCAATTATACTAGTTGTTCTTGGCCTATTCAGGATTTCTGCCTCTTCTGGATTCAGTTTTGGTAGATTATACATTTCCAGAAATGTGTCCATTTCACCCAGGTTGTCATATTTCTTCTCATATTGTTGTTTGTAGTAAGTTCTTAAAATTCTTTGTATCTCTGATGTATCAGTTGTGATTTCTCCTCTGTCATTTCTGATTCTGTTTATTTGGGTCCTCTCTCTCTTTTTCTTGATGAGTCTGGTTAAAGGCTTGTCAATTTTGTTTATTTTTTCAAAGAACAAGGTCCTGGACTTATTGATTTTTTGAATTGTAATTTGAGTCTTTCAGTTATTTAATTCTGCTTTGATCTTGATATTTCCTTCCTTCTACTTACTATGGGCTTTGTTTGTTGTTGCTCCTCTTGTTCTTGCAGCTTTATCATTAGGTTGTTTGTGTAAGCTTCTTCTAACCTTTTTAGGTAGTCCTCTATTGCTACGAATTTCCTTCTGTGGACTGCCTTTGCTGTGTCCAATAGGTTTTGGGTTGTTGTGTATTCATTGTCATTTGTTTCCAGAGACTTATTGATTTCATCTTTAATGTCATTGTTAACCCATTCATTACTTAAAAGCTTGTTATTCAGTGTCCATGAGTTAGCG
The DNA here is from genome assembly GCA_004026585.1 of Noctilio leporinus. Classification (NCBI taxonomy): domain Eukaryota; kingdom Metazoa; phylum Chordata; class Mammalia; order Chiroptera; family Noctilionidae; genus Noctilio; species Noctilio leporinus. The sequence goes on along the minus strand of PVIW01016642.1, from coordinate 10,683 downwards.
TGTTTTTGGTTTTATCCCTTTGGCTTGGGTTGTAGGTTCAATCCATTGTGATCTGGAAAGATCTTTGGTATGATTTCAATTTTCCTGTACTTGTGGAGGCTTGTCTTGTGACCTACCATGTGGTCTATCTTCAAGAATGTTCCATGTGCTTTGGAAAAGTATGTGTATTTTGCTTCCTTTTGTACCTCTCTCTATCTCTCTCTGTTTCTTCATGTTTTTAAAGCAGATCCTTTAGCCTTTCTTGCAATGCTGGTTTGGTAGAGATGTATTCTTTTAGTCTTCTTTTGTCCAGGAAACTCCTCATGTCTCCTTCCATTCTGAATGAGAGCCTTGCTGGGTTGAGTATTCCTGGTTGCAGGCCTTTGTTTCCCATTACTTGGAATAGTTCTTGCCATTCCCTTCTGCCTTGTATTGTTTCTGTTGAATAATCATTTGATAACCTTATTGGAGACCCATTATATGTTATTTGCTGTTTCTCTCTTGCTGCTTTTAGGATTCTCTCTTTATCTTTCAAATTTGCCATTTTAATTATAATGTGTCTTGGGTGGGTTTGTTTAGCTTCATTTTCATTGGAACCCTCTGTGCTTCCTGAACTTAAGTAACATTTTCACTCATCATGTTAGGGAAATTTTCTATCATTACTTTTTAAAACAGGTTTTCCATTTCTTGTTTCTCTTCTTCTGGTATCCCTATGATACAGATATTATTCCTTTCATGTTGTCCTACAGCTCTCTTAAAAACTCTTCATTCTTGTTCAGCCTTTTTTCATTCTTTTGGACTGTCTTGGAATATTTGTTTATGTTGTCCTCCAGCTTGCTTATCCAATCCTCTTCTTCGACTAGCCTGTTATTGATTTTTTTTACTGTATTCTTCAGTTCAGAAACTGTATTCTTCATTTCCTTCATGCTCTTATTGATAATTTCAGTTTTTTTTTAATGCCGGTGTAGGTCTCAGTATGTTCCTTATAGCTTTCCTGGAGTTCTTTGTAGTTCCCCTGGAGTTGTGTATAGTTTTCTTTGAGTGGCTGAGCTCATTGAGCTTCTCTATCATCATTATTTTGAATTCCATATCTGACAGTTTGCTTTTTTCTATTTCATTTAGTGATTTTTCTGGGGATTCCTCCTTTCCTTTTGGTGATGCACTGTTTCCTTTTCTCCTCATTTTTTGGTTTCATTGTAATCCAATCAGACTGTGATCAGCTGCCAGGCTAAGGAACTGCTAGGCTGGAAGGACTGATTTAGTTGTAATCCTATTGGTCTGTGTTCCACCACCAGGTTTAGATGCAGTTTGTGGTGACAGAGTGATTCAGTTGTAAAGCAATAAATCAACTGCCAAACGCAGGCCCTGCTGGGCTAGACAGAGAGGTTCAATTGTAATCTATTGGATCAGTCTCCAGCTCAGATGCAGCCTGGTGGGACAGATTCAGATGTAAATCAATGAATCTGTGATCAGCCCCCAAGCTCAGGTGCCATTGGGCTAGGCAGCAAGGTTCAATTGTAATCCAATGCATCTGTGATTAGCCACCAGGCTCAAGTGGCACTGGGCTGGATGAAAGATTCGATTGTAATCCAATGAATCTGTGATCAGCTGCCAGGTTAAGGGACCACTGGGCTCAACTGAAAGATTTAATTGTAATCCAGTGAATCTGTGATCAGCTGCCAGGCTAAGGGGCCACTTTGCTAGACTGAAAGATTCAATTTTAATTCAATGAGTTTGTGATCAGCCATCAGGCCCAGAGGCCAGTGGGTGGGACAAACCAACTTAGTTGTGAACCAATGAATCCAAGATCACCCACCATGCTCACTTGCCACTGTGTTGGGCTGACTGACCCAGCTGTAATTCAGAAAGTTTGTAAACAGCCACTGGGCCCAGGTGCTGCTGGGGTGAGAGATACCTCTTCAGGTGCCAACTATTCTATCTATGCTCAGACAGGGCAGGGCAGGACAGTAGAGGTTTATTTAGATGTAAATCAAAGATTATGATTAGGCACCAGGCCCAGGCACCAGTTGGTTGGGCAGATTGCTTCCAGTAGGTGGGGCTATGAGGACCCCTCTTATGGAAGATGCCTGGTATAGCACAGTCCACCCAATGTGTGGGCGATGAGTCAGCACCAAGATCCCCACAACTGCTTTCTCACTTCTCTCCTCCAAGCCACTGCCACAAACTATCCCCATATATCTTCAGTCCACTATGCCCTCCCTCTGCTGGAATCCAGGGTAGGTGGGTGCCAATGTATTTTCATTGTGGTCATCCTAGTAGTTTTCTGTCTTTAGCGCTCTCTTAGTCTAGTAAACTCCATGACTTTCTGCCCTTCTCACTCTCCCCTCTGCTGTCTTGCTGTAGGCTGGGAAACCCAGCTGAAGGTCCAGAACCAACCCTTCTCAGGTGGAGCCTCCGGCTCTGTCCCTTTTGGGTGCTGCCTCCAGTGGGGGCCCCACCAGCCCTCTCATGTTTCCCATGATTCCTACCAGTCATGTGGTAATGAAGTGTCCTCTTCTGTTCCATCCTTGGTTATAGGACTTCTTTCCAGCTAGTGTTCTATTGATAATGCCAGCTGACTTTTTTTCCAAAAAAGTAATTCAAGATAGGACCTAGGAGGAGATTGGTGTAGCTACACTTACTTCTCCATCATCTTTTCTGAACTCTCTTGAATTTATACTTGTGTGTGGTGTAAGAAGGTGCTCTAGTTTCATTTGTCTGTATATATCTCTCCAATTTGCTCAACACAATTTATTAAATAAATTATCTTTAGCTCATTATATGCACTTGTTTACTCTGTTGACTATAAAGATGTGGGTTTATTTCTGGGTTCTCTATTCTGTTCCATTGATCAATGTGCCTTTTTTTATGCCAGTACCAGGCTGTTTTGAGTATTATGGCCTTGTATATTGTTTGATGTTAGGTAGCATGATTACTTCAACTTTGTTTTTCTTTCTCAGGATTGTTGTTGCTATGCAAGACCTTTTGCAATTCTGTATAAATTTTTGAAATATTTGTTCACGTTCTGTGAAATATGTTATTGAAATCTTGATAGGAATTGCATTGAATCTATGGATTGCTTTGGGTAGTATGGCCATTTTAATGATGTTAATTATTCCTATACATGAACATAGTATATGCTTCTACTTATTTGTATCTTTTTAAGTTTCTTCAGTGTGTTATAATTTTCCTAATACAGGCCTTTTACATCCTTGGTTAGGTTTATTCCTTTATATTTTATTATTTTTGAAGCAATTGTGAATGGGAGTGATTTCTTAATATCCCTTTCTGTTCATTATTGGTTATATAAATGCAACTGATTTTTGGATGTTAATTTTGTAACCTGCTACTTTGCCAGATTCACTTATCCGATCTAGTAGTTTCTTGGTGAAACCTTTGGGATGTTCTCTGTACAGTATTTTGTCACCTGCAAATAAAGACATCTTTACTTCTTCCTTTCTAATTTGGATGCCTTTTATTTCTTCTTCTTCTTTGATTTCTGTGACTAGGATTTCCAGTACCATGTTGATTAAGAGAGGTGAAAACAGACATCCCTGTCTTGTTCCCAATATTAAGGGGACCACTAGTAGCTTTTGCCTGTTGAGTACGATACTGGCAGTGGGTTTGTCAAACATGACCTTTATTATGTTTAGGGGTGTCCCTTCTATTCTCACTTTGATGAGAGTTGTTTGTTTGTTTGTTTTTAATTTTGTTTATTATTTCCAGAGAGAGGGGGAAGGGGAAGAGGCAGAAAGGGAAAGAAACATCAATGTATTGTTGCCTTTCACCTGCCTCCAGCTACAGACCTGGCTGGAGACTTGGCTGGCAACCTGGTTATGTGCCTGGCTGGGAATCAAACCAGTGACCTTTGGGTTCACAGGCCAGCACCTATTCCAGTGAGCCACCAGCCAGGGCCTTGAGAGTTTTGATCATAAGTTGGTGCTGAATTTTATCCAAAGCTTTTTCTGCATCTATTGATATGATCATGTGTTTATCCTTCATTTTGTTTATGTGGTAAATCACATTTATTGACTTGCTAATGTTATGCCAACTTTGCATTCATTGAATAAATCACACTTGATCATGGTATATGATCTATACGATGCATAGGTGTATTTGGTTTGCTAATATTTTGTTGAGGATTTTAGCATCTATGTTCATCAGGCATATGGACCTATAAATTTTTTCCCTCTCTGTAGTGTTTTTATCTCATTTTGGAATTAGGATAATGCTGGCCTGATAAAATGAGTTTCAGAGCCCTTCCTCCTCTTGAATGTTATAAAATAGCTTGAAAAGAAGAGGTGTTAGTTCTTGGAATGTTTGGTAATATGCACCTGTGAAGCCATCTTGTCCATGACTTTTGTTTTTTGGGGAGTTTTTGATTATTGCTTCAATTTCATTAGATGTAATCTGTCTATTCAGATTCTCTGATTCTTTCTGATTTAATTTTGGGAGATTGTGTATTTCTAGGAATTTATCCATTTCATCCAGGTCATCCAGTTGGCATATAATTTTTCATAATATTTTCTTTAAAAAACCTTTGTATTATTTTCATGTCAGTTGTTATTTCTCTTCTTTCATTTCTGATTTTATTTATTTAGGTCTTTCTCTCTCTCTCTTTTTAAAAATTTTATTTCATTATATTTTTTTAGAAAGTGGGGAAGGAAGAGAGGCAGAGAGGGAGAGAGACATCAATGTATGGTTGTGTTTCAACTGCTTCCAGGCACAGACCTGACTGGAGACCTGGTTTGCAACCTGGTTATGTGCCCTGGCTGGGGAATTGAACCTGCAACCTTTGGGTTTGCAGGCCAGTGCCCTACCCACTGTGCTACCAGCCAGAGCCTCGCTCTCTTTTTTTTTAATGATGAGTCTGGTTAAAGAATTGTCAGTCTTGTTTATCACTTCAAAGAACCAGCTCTTGCATTCAATGATCTTTTGTATCATTTTTAAGTCTCTGTTCCATTATTTCTGCTCTAATCTTTATTATTTCCTTCCTTCTACTCACTCTGAGCTTTTTTAATTATTCTTTTTCAAAGTTCTTTTAAGTGTGAAGTTAGATAATTTATTTGAGCCTTTTAATTTTTTAAAAAATTTTATTTATTATTATTTTTAGAGAGGAGGGTAGGGAGAGAAGTAGAAAGAAGGAGAGAAAGAGACATCAATATATGGTTGCCTTTCACCTGCCTCCAGCTACGGACCTGGCTGGAGACCTGGCTTGCAACCTGGTTATGTGCCCTGGCTGGGAATCGAACCAGCGACCCTTGGGTTCACAGGCTGGCGTCTTATCCACTGTGCCACCAGTCAGGGCTTTAATTTTTTTTTTTTTCTTTTGAAATAGGCTTGTAATGCTATGAACTGCCTTCTCAGGATTATTTTCCTAGTTTCCCACAGGTTTTGTATTGTATCCTCATTTTCATTTGTTTCAAGGTATCTTTCAATTTTTCCCTTGATCTCATTGTTAACCCATTCATTGTTTAATAACATGTTATTTAGCTTCCATATCTCTGCATGTTTTCCAGTTTTCTTGTGATTGATTTCTAGTTTTACAGAATTGTGGTCAGAGAAGATACTTGATATGATTTCAATCTTCTTAAATTTGTTGACACTTGTTTTCTGTCCTAACATGTGGTCTATCCTAGAAAACATCCATGTGCTCTTGAAAAGTATGTATATTCTGATGCTTTGGGGTGAAATGCTCTGAAAATAATCATTAAATTCATTTGATCCAGTGTGTTGTTTAAGCTGCTGACTCTGTTGATTTTCTGCCTGAATGATCTATGTATTGAAGTCAATGGGGTATTCAAATCCCCAACTATGACTGTTATTTCTGTCAATCTCTTTCTTTATGTCTATCAAGATTTGCTTTACAAGAACCAAGATGGCGGAGGAGTAAGTGGAGTTACACCAATCTCCTCCCAACACCAAACTGGAATTACAACTTAACTGGGGAGAAATCATCCAGAATAACCAACACAACACCATCTGGAGAGAAGCCTTATTACCACAAACAGAACAGAAGAGCCAATTCATCACAATGTCTGATAGGAAGTGCAGAGACATGAGAGGGCTGGCTGGGCTCCCATGGGTAGCAGCTGAAGGGACAAAGAAATATCTCAGCAGCCGGGGGTTCTACCTGAGAAGGGTGGTTCTAAACCCCCAACTGGGCATCCCAGCCTACAGCAACACAGCTGAGAATAAAACAGCACCCAGCTGTGAAAAGCAAAAAGACACCAGGTTTAGCCAGCTTGACAGAGAGACTGAGTTCTTAAAGGGACCATGCACGAAAATACAGTGGCACCCACCTACCCTGGGCTCAAGCAGAAAAAGGGCAGAGTGGACTAGAGACACTTAAGGAGGGTTTGGGGCAGTGCCTTTAGGGAGAGAGTTGGGGGAGCAGCCCATGAGTCCAGTGCTGACCCATCCCCCATATAGCCAGCAGACCATTCTTCTCCAAAGGGTGGTTGCCTAAGAGGAAGCCATAGCCCTGCTCATAGGAATTAATCCACCCCACCCTGAAGTGCCTAAACATGACCTCAGATCACAGGTTGACTGGATTAACAACTGAATTCATCTGCCCTGCCCAGAGGTGCCTAAGACTGACCACTGATCACAAATTGATAGGCTCAACAACTAAAGGAGACAAACACAGTGGATCTCTGGTAGTCTCCAACTGGCTGACTAGGCCCAGACTGGGACATGGGCTGACCTCACCAAGTACAGATCCAGGAAGTAAAAAAAAGTGCACCCTGACACCACAGAAGGTCACACCACTAAGACAGTAAGTCAAAGCAGACCAATCCAAGAAGCAGAAACAAACAAGAGACACCTAAAATGGGGAGGCAAAGAAATAAACCATCAGCAAATGGAAAGGAGGAATCCCCAGGAAGAGTGCAAAATGAAATGGAGGCAAGCCTATCAGACATGGAATTCAAAATAATGATGATAGAGAAGCTCAATGAGCTTAGCCAGCTCAAAGAAAACTATAAACAACTCCAGGGGCACTACGAAGAACTCCAGGGAAGCTACAAGGAACTTAGTGAGAACTACACCATCTTACAAAGGACACAGAAGCCGTCAATAAGATCCAGGAGGAAATGAAGAATGCAATTCCTGAATTGAAGAACACAGTAGAAGGAATCAAAAGCAGGCTAGAGAAAGCAGAGAATCAGATCAGTGAGCTGGAGGTCAATGTAGAAAAAATTCTACATTGGCAGTGCAACAAAATGAAAAAAGACTCCCCTGGCTGGTGGCACAGTGGATAAATTGCTGGCCTGTGAACCCAAAGATTGTTGGTTCCATTCCCAGCCAGGGCACATAACCAGGTTGCAAGCTAGGACTCCAACCAGTCTGTAGCTGGAGGCAGGCGAAAGGCAATCATATGTCGATGCCTGTCTCCCTCTCTGCCTCTCCCTTCCCCTCTCTCTAAAAATAATAAATAAAAATATTTTAAAAAATGAAAAAAGACTGAAAAAGAATGAAGAGGTTTCAAGAGGCTGCAGGACAACATGAAACATAATAACATCTGTATCATAGGGATGCCAGAAGAAGAGGAGGAGGAGCAAGGGATAGAAAACCTCTTTGAAAAAGTAATTACAGGAAATTTCCTAACTGGAGAAGAGAAGAAGGCATGCAAACTCAGGAAACACAGGGGGTTTTAATGAAGATGAACCCAAACAGGCCCACTCTAAGACACATCATCATTAAAATGGCAAATTTCAAAGACAAGGAGAGAATCCTAAAAGCATCAAGAGAAACAGCTAATAAAATACAAGGGGGCTCTGATAAGGTTATCAGCTGATTTCTCAACAGAAACACAACAAGCCAGAAGGGAATGGCAAAAAGTATTTCAAGCAATGAAAAACAAAGTTCTGCAACCAAGAATACTCTACCCATCAAGGGTCTCATTCAAAATGGAAGGTGAAATAAGGAGTTTCCCAGACAAAAGAAGGCTAAAAGAATATATCTCTACCAAATCAGCATTGCAAGAGATGATGAAGGGTCTGCTTTAAGAATGTGAGGAAAGAGGTTGAGGGGAGGGGGGAGGCAGAGGCAGGGAAGGGGAGCAGCTTAGACAAGAACCTAGTATAAAGGAACCATGGACATGGACAACAGGTGGGATTGACTTTGGGGGTGGATGGGTGGGTGGGGAGGGGGACAGAGGGGAGCAAAAAGGCAATGGATGTAATACAACAACAATAAAAAAAAACTGGAAAAAAATTTAAAAAATTAAAAAAAAGAATGTGAGGAGACAGACAGGAATACAGGTACAAAGGGAAAAATAGATAATGAATAAGTACTTATCAATAATAACCTTAAAGGTAAATGGATTAAATGCACCAATGAAAAGACAGGGTAGCTGAATGGATAGAACCAACTTTAACTTATGAATGCTTTAAAGTGTTTTTCTTATAAATAGATTTTACTAAATAAGGTATAATTTTATATATTACTTGTATCTGCATTACTGCAGGTTAAGTTTTCTTAGACTGGAATTTCACAATATGGGAAAGTCAAGTTACAATAACTCAGAAAAATCAAATGCAATTAAGGAAGAAGAAAAAAGTAAGAAAATGTGGATGTATATTACATAGAAGACATGCTATCTTTCTTCTTCACTGTTACAAAACATGTGCTTATTTGTGGGTGTGTAACATGTAGATTTTGTTAGCAATGTATGTTTTAAATAGCTACCAACTGGTTATTGTGTGTTGTGAAATCAGTCAATCTTTAGGTTAGAAAAGATGTTGAGAATGAAGACCAATTTGGATGGAAGTTGCAAACTACTCAACTATATGATTTGTGTACATAGACAATATATATTCATATTAGCATGTAAATTAGATGAGATTCCTTTCAACTAAATCATGGAAATATACATTTCCAGTTATGAAAGCACCCAAACTGGGGATGCTTGGGAAAAGGAATTAATGCTATAGGAAACATTATTATTGAAATGGGAACATACCTAATCTCTATCTCAGCAGACTCTTAAACAGTTCAGGGTTTAGTTTAGGACCACATAGGAAGTCAACCACAAGTTCAAAAAATAGCTAGAATACTATTCTACAAAATTATTTAAATCTAGGGATTTTTATTTTTTACCTCAACTTGGTAGTATTAATAATTTCTACCTCTGGAGATCAGCTGAGCACTGTAAGTGCCATTATTTCTGAAGGCTTCAACTTGTAAAACAGATGTAGAGGAAAAACAGAGGGTATCGAAAGAAGTAAAACATGTGCACAGCCTAAATAAATAAATAAACCTACTATTTAAGATGGAAAACTCCAAAAAGAATAAGTTGTAGTTCCAGTAGCTTAAAACAAAGTTGAGTTATATTATTGGAGGGGGGAGGATCTTACTCAAAAACCAAATTCATTTTTTACTATGGGTTTGGCATTGTCTCTAGGACAACTTTCATAAAAGTGAGTTCTGCAATACACCATTTCTGTGATATGTCTCACAAAAATAGCATTCCACAGTAAAGTATTAAAGAAGAAAAAAAAAGCATAATCTTGCTACAATATACCTAAAATACTATCATTTAACATGTAACAATTATGTAAGCTATTGGCATACTTTAAATTTTTTGTATTAATGCTTCAAAATTCAATATGTACTTTAAATATGTGTAAAAAATATGTTTATAAATATTTTTGCATGTGTTTGGTAATAATGCAATTCATATTACTTAAAGAGTAATTATTTAAATAAATGAAATAACAGGCATTTTGAAATGATGAAAAGAAAATTTTGTATTAATATGTTTTGAGAAGCTGAAAGAATGCAGTAATTAAATGGTGAATTGTCTGGATATGAAAGGAAAAAAAAGTATATATTGGTGGTTACAGAGTAGACAGGGGGATGTTAAGAAGAATAAAGGAAATGGAGAAGCCAAAAAACTTATATGCATGGCTCATATACATGAACTAGGAAGGGTATTGCTGGAGCAAATGGGGTACTGGGTGGAGCGGGTAAAATTGGGACAATTGTAATAGCAAAATAAATAAAATATGTATTTTTAAAAAGATTTGCTTTACATATGTAGGTGCATCTATGCTGGGTGTGTAAAGATTAAATAAAGTTATATCCTCTTGGATTATTTCCTTTATCATTAGGTAATGTCCTTCTTTATATCTTATTATAGCCTTGGTTTTGAAGTCTATTTTGTCAGCTATAAGTATTGCTGTACCAGCTTTCATTCTTTTTCATTTGCATAAAATATCTTTTTCCAATCCTTTACTTTTAGTCTGTGTATCTTTTTAAAAAAATGTTTATGAATATTAGAGAAGAGGAGAGAAAGAGAGAGAGAGAGAGCAACAACAATGTGAAAGATAAACATTGATTGGTTCATACGTGCCCCAACTGGGGATTGAACATGCAACCCAGGCATGTGCCCCAACCAGGAACCGAACCAACATCCTTCTGGTGTATAGGCCAATGATCCAACCAACTGAGCCACACCAGCTAGGGCTGTGTATCTTTTGATCTGAGATAGGTCTCCTGGGGGCAGCATATATATGGGTCCTGTTTTCTTATCCATTCAGCTCACCTATGTCTTTTGATTGGAGAATTTAAGCCAATTACATTTAAGGTGATTATTACTAGATAAGTGTCTAGTGCTATTTTATTGTTAAACTATTTTTCTCTTCTTCCTTCCTTCTTTGTTTTTTCTTTCTTCTGTTTTCCTTCCTTCCTTTCTTTTTC
>PVIW01016641.1:0-16087 GCA_004026585.1 Noctilio leporinus | reverse complement strand
GGGGAGGGGACAGAGGGGAGCAAAAAGGGGATGGATGTAATACAACAATAAAATTTTTAAAAAACTACTTTATTTCTAGGGTATGTTAATTTTAATATTGTAGGGAGCAGCCTAGTTTGTTTTGGTTTATTTATTCATTTAACAAATGCTTGAAGGAGTTATTGCATGCCAGGATCTGTTCTAGGCACTAAGAATACAGCAGCGAAGAAAACAGACAAAATAGATAAATCCCTGCCCTTCTGGGGCTTACAGTTAAGTGAGACACATAATGAACAAAATAGACGAGCAAAGTATAAGGTACATAGTATATTGGAAAGTGAAGTCCTGTGCAAAAAATAAGAATATTAATTGCAAAATCAAAATTGGCTCCTACAGAAAATAGTTTTTTTCAGAGTATTACTGTGGCCTTCCAGTATTGCTCACTATTTTCTTTTCTTTTCTTTTTTTTTTAGATTCAGTGAATATCAAGAAGGAGGTTGAAGAGGAAATTCCTCAACTAGGCACACCTGGGCAAAGTGGTAGGCATTAAAGTAGTTCAGCACATTTTTCTCGTTTAGTGTTAATATAAACTCTTCTCTTATTGCTTTTGATATAGTCTCTTACAGCAAATTCCTGTAAATATAAAATCCAACAAAAACAAGAAAGGTGAAATAGTATTTTATTTTGAAATTTTACATTGATTTTTACTTAGTGATAAATTGGTATAGGATTAAGTAAAAAGGTAATCATGTATTTAAATGTAAATTTTGCTAAATTAAAGATACTTAGTTATTAATTATCATGCATTACCAATTTAAAATAACATGATTATTAATAAAAAGCCCTTCTAATGTTAGAGTCAATGTGCAAGTCCTTTTTATGGTCAAAAGACAGTTGATAAAAGTAGATGGATGAAAGTTTAGGCATTGGGACATCTGACAGATCTTTTCTAGAATTTTGGCCTCATTTTTCATTGGCTTTGTGACCTTGGGTGAATTAATTCAACATTGTCTTTTTTTCTTCTCTAGCACAGGGATAATACTACTTACCTCATGGAATTATTGGCATTTAAATTTAAAAATGAATGCAAAGTACCTAATATAACTCATAGATATATCATAAATATTCAGTAAACATTAACTTTATTAACACTGAATTAATTCCTTATTGTGAATGGCATGTATATAACACTGCATCATAGACTCACGAGGTAGAATCTGACTCTCACCTGCTCTTAAGGAAAATGAGAAAATAAGTCATGCACACAAAAGGCTGAATAAAAAAGTACTGTAGCAAATTTATCGTGTTTACTAGAGATTTCCAGATGAACCTCTTGCCCTTTTGTCTTTCTGTTGTACCTGCCCTGCCAGCCCAACTCTTGTAGTAGTTCATATATGACTTTCTGTTCCCACAGGAAGATTGCCTATAGAAATAATCCCCATGGAATCATTCTCTCTCAATGCTGGGCCCTTGGTGCTTCCTTTCCCCCTTCCCCCATTGGCCTTATTTGTTCTTAAGATCTTCCTTCCAATCTGTAAAACTAACCTAAGAAATGGAAGACATTAGGTTAGAATGTTCTTCCTCATCCCTACAAATTCTTCTCCATCTGTTTTAAAAAATATAACAGTTTTGTTGAGATATAATTCACATACCATGCAATTCACCCACTTAAAGTATACAATTCAGTGGTTCTCAGTATATTTACAGAGTTGTGCAACCACCCCCACAATAAATTTTAGAACATTTTTATCATCCTAAAAAGAAATCCTGTATCTAGTTAACAGTCACTGTCATTTTCCCTAATGCTTCCTCCCCAGCCCTAGGAAGCCACTTATGTACTTTTTGTATATAGATTTGTCTATTTTGAATATTTCATAAAGGTAAATTTAAGAATATATATTCTTTAAGGTTGAAACTACTTTTCAAAATTCTCAAACTTTTGATTTAAAACATGAGATTACTTAATCAAATGGACAGGCATCAGCAGATATTTCTTAGGGCCTTGACTTTAATACCTCATTTTAGAAATCAGTGAGTGACTGCTGGGAGGTATGCTCCAAGAGAACCAGGATTTTTGTCCATTTTTAAATTGCTTTATCTCCAGTACCTAGGACAGTGCCTGGCATATACTGGGACCCTCTGTGGGAATTCAGTGGTGAATGAGACGAACATGATTCCTGACCTTGGAGTTTAGGAGACAAGATAGACATTAAATAATGCCCAGCTTTAGTTGTGATAAGTGTGGTGAAGTAGTAGGTGCTGTGATCATTTAGCTGAGAAGCTTCTAGCTCCAGATATTTTGCCCATTTGTTTTACTGGACTCTGAACCCAGGCCTCATACTGATAGAAGACATTATGATTCTTATTTCCTCTGAAGAAGACCAGGGGTCTTATATAGGTTTTGTTCAGTTTGCCAAGAGGTGTCTGGAAAGATAATGGATTATAACAATATAAGTCAAACAAGGAGTTCAAACCATGGGCACGTGCAAATAACAATCAGAGTAGAAGGTTATAAATGTACCCCTGTCTCATGAGCAAACTTACTGGTTTCCAGGCTTCTTTGGCTGAGGGAGAATCCCTCCTCTCTACCCTGGTTTGATAATGCAGGTGAGATGCAGAGGTAGACTGAGATCTCAGGCTTGGCTGAGACTTTTTGACTATTTCGGCTTCTGGACAGGAATTCCAGCTGAGGTATTGCAGACGTGCCAAATCTAAATTAGTAAAGCCTATTGCTACGTGTGTTTCTCCTATGTTATTGGTCGAGTCTCAGCACATGGGCAACCAAGCTGAACAGTTTTGCAGACTAAAAATTTCACCTTATGAATAAAAAAAATTAAGGCTCCAATGATTAAATCCTACATATGGTCATTAGCTAGTAATGTAAAAGACAAAGATCATTTCACACAGTGCACTGTATAAAGGATTTGCTAGCTTAAATTAAAGCCTGTCCAGACCCAGGTGGTAACAGAAAAGTTAAGAAATTGTTTTAGGGAAATGGATTAAATATTTCAAATGTCACTGAAAACTTTACAAGTGTAACTTGTTTATGGAAGAGTCCTTTGACATATGACTGTGAAATGGTTTTAATTTCCCAGTTATTTTCAACTCACACTCCTTTGTTCTTGGGATGTCAGCTTCTAATGGTATCTAACCAGGTACCCCCAACCTCAATTCATATTTTATTTTGTTCTTTTTAAAAATGCTCTCTGAGACCATATGCTGGTAGAGCTTCAGTTAAAATCCTGGGTTTCCTGATTGTCAGGTTAGTGTGTAGGAGGTCACTGAAATATCCTGGTCAGCTTAATTTTGGACCCAGGGTTCTCAGCTTTCACTTTTGAAAAAATTATCCAGTATTCATCAATTAAGGACAATTAGGACATTTAGTTTTATAATATATCATTTATTGAGTGACTTGCATATATGCTACTTCTCTTAATTCTCAAAATACCTTGTACCATATTTATTACAGTCTTCATTTTATAGAAGGGACTGAGGCTGAGAAAGTGAAATGATCTGTTTAGGGTCACATAGCTAGAAAGAGACAGAGCCAGACTGGAATAAGGCAGCTTTGACTCCAGGGCTCATATACTCAAAAATTTGCTGTATATCTTTCAGCAGTGTGGTTGAACTCACTTTACATTATCTAGAAGTGGACTTAAACACATACTTTTTTTCAATGGAACAATGCCTTAGATTTATTGTTAAGTTAAAAATGCAGGGTGTAGCCCTGGCTGGAGGCTTAGTGGATTGGCGCCGGCCTGCGAACCCAAAGGTCACTGGTTTGATTCCCGAGTCAGGGCACATAACCAGGTTGCAAGCCAGGTCTTCAGCCAGGTCCGTAGCTGGAGGCAGGTGAAACGCAACCATACATTGATGCTTTTCTCCCTTTCTTCCTCCCTCCTTGCCATTCTCTCTGAAAATAATGAATAAAATATTTTAAAATTGTGTTTCTAATTTAAAAAAATGCAGGGTGTACAATGTTACGTAGGACATGCTTAATACCATACATAATATGTGTACATACACAAATAAATGTACACACATGTATCAGTGGTATGCTGAAACTGGTTCACATCAGCTTGGGAGAGTTGATTGTGCACATCTCTTTCCAACTTTGTGGTTAGTGACTTCACCTTGGCACATTGTAGTTAGCTGTGGTGGTAATATTTACATCACAGAAATCTATGTACACTACCAGTCAGCCTTTTTGTTTGTTTATATTTTCTGGAAAGCTGGTTGTTAATGTTTATCAGCATTTTGTTTATGTGGTGTGTTTAAGTGTGTTATATCCTTTTAAAGGATATATAAGATGTTAGTAAGGTAAATTTCCCCAGGATGGGAAAATGTCAAAACCAGTATTTTTATAGTGAGGAAATTAAGTAAGAGTATAGAAAAACATCATGGTTGTTGAGAATTAAACTTTGTATGAATTAATAGTACCTTTAATACAGCTATCAAGTCTTTCTCTCAGTGTCTTTGGCATCTGACTGGCACAGTGAGTTGAAGTGTTCAAGTCAGGCAGAGTACTGCTTTCTGACCTTTTTTAATAACATTATAATATATCATGAAAACTAGTGAGAGAAAGAACAGAAAGAGTATGTAGAGATGTAGATTGTTAAAATAATCTATATTAGTGACTATACCGATGACTAATTTACAGCTTTGTTCTGCCATCATATTCTTGATACCTAGATGGAGATCAACTAGTCAACTGAGAAACAACTGTTGTTCTCAGATCTTTTCTTTCTGTAAAATTCTGTAAGGCCACACACCAAAACACCTTTAGCTGCCCATGAAAGACAAAGAAGTGCCATCACATTAATGGGATGAAATGATAAAAATACATGTCTTGGGTAAATTTATATTAGAGACAGATGAGTAGAATTTGCTATTACTCTATAAAAAATCCTTTAGTTGTTTCTAGAGTCCACATTTTTAGAACCACTGTGCTGTAATCCTCATTATATCAAGAAGATCTGGCTTATAATATATATCAGCTATTATAACAGGAAGTTGTCTTATTTTTTATTTCTATGCTGGTAATCAAATGTAGATCAGGGAATTTGAATCTGTTGTTAAGTATTTTTTTTTAAAACAGAGATACGGAACTAAAACCCATTTCATTCCTGAAAGTTAGTATGTATCTTGTATATATTAAAAAACTATTCTCTGGCCCTGGCTGGTGTGGCTCAGTGGATTGTCAGCCTATGACAAAAGGTTGCTGGTTCAATTCCCAGTCAGGGCACATACCTGGATTGCAGGCCAGGTCCACAGTTGAGGCACAGTTGATATTTCTCTCTCCTTCTTTCTCCTTCTCTCCCCTCTCTCTAGAGAAATAAAATTAAAACAAATAAAATGACTATTTTATGTATTTATTTCCAGATGACTTCCATTGGGATACATACCTGAAAGAGACTGGATCTGTATGTGCTCCTGCAGAGTGTTTCAGACAGGTATACCAAAATTCTGCAAATGCTGAATATATTAATGTAAAATATTAACTTGTTGAATGGTATCTGTGTGATTAAGTTCAGGTACTATGAGGAAATGGTGGGTTTGTGGTAGTGCCATTTAAGATGGTCTCTCTGCATTCATTCATTAAGAATTTACTTAATGTCAGGTATACTAAGCCTTTATGACTGACTGCCTGTCTGGAGGGAAAGACATGTAAATAATTAATTATGAGATGTGTGATGTATATTGAGAGGGCTCACAGAAGAGGTGCTATCTGAGATGGTTGGAATGAGGAGAAAAATATTCCAGGTAGAGAGAACATCCAAAATAAAGGCACATGGGTGTAAAAGAACCTGAGTGTGAGGGGATGGCATGGGTTGGCTGGAGCACAGAGTGGGTAGGGTGACAGTGTAGGAATGAGGTTAAAAGGTGTGGGGGCTTTTAAACTGTACTGAGCACTTGGACTTTTATGGTAGACTCTGGTGAGCTACCAGTTAGTTTATTTCAAGGGAATGGCCTAATCAGATACTTATTTTAGAAAGTCATTCGGGGTGCATTTTAGAGGCAGTGTTTGTGTTGCCTAGAAGTGGGCAAATGAGTAAGACCAGCACTTAGCAGTATTTTTATGCTGCATGTCAAGGTAAGGGGAGGATTTGGAGATCTTTTCCTTGATCCTTGGTAATTCTTAACTTTGCTTACCATCTACTGTGACTTAATTAAAATGATCCTCAAGTATTCTGGTAACATAACTGACCATGTTCTTTTCATAGTTGATGCATTTTAACAAATTGTATTTGTGTGTGTGTCTATGTGTGTGGACACACATAGACATACACACATATGTATGTATATATGTAGTCCAAGATTCCACCAACTAATGACTTCAAAGTTGGTATGAAGTTGGAAGCCCGTGACCCTCGAAACGTGAGGTCGACATGTATTGCCACGATCATTGGAGTTAGTGGTGCCAGGCTGTGTTTACGCCTTGATGGTACAGATGACAAAAACGATTTTTGGAGACTTGTTGATTCTGCAGACATACAGCCCATTGGGACATGTGAAATGCAAGGGGACTTACTTCAGCCTCCACTGGGTAAGGATAAATAGTTTTTAAAATAACATTTTTACTAATGTAATATTTAGTAAAATAGTTTTAATGGTCTTTTAAATATCTGTTCTCCTAGACATTCTTGCACATAGATGGTCAAGTAGTTACTGTAGAGGATGTGTGAGAAAGGAACTCATCAGTTACTTATGTTAGAGTTTCACTAAGTACACATTTGGCATATGTATACTAAAGGCTTCCCACTCCAGGGAAAGCTCCTGCTGTCTTCAAACTTGAAATGTCAAAAGCTGCTCTACTAGATTACAGATGCAGATTTAGAAATGCTTCTGTGGAAGTAGTTTGTGGCATTTGATACAAGTTACTTCCTCTCACAATATTGTCCTGAGAGCCATTCAGCATTTTCAGTATGGGGTTAGGCATAGTGGTTTCTGCATCCAGGCTTTAGATGCAAACGTGGGAATTCCATTTCATCTATCATGGGAAGAAATCATGGTGAGATGGGTAGGAGTCAGTAACTTTAGGTCTTTGAAAAGCAGGAGATGGATGGAACTTACCAGCAAAGGTTTAATTACAAAGTTCTATGTTTTGACCAAGTTTTTAAAAGGTAAATGGTGTGTGACTCCAATACTATTTGGACAATTTTTTTCTTTTACTACTTAGGTGTACCATGATATTTTATAGACAGTAAGTGATTTCATTTATTTTATCACATCTATGTTATGAGTGATAGTGTGTTTTGGTTTTTATTTGTTTCTTTTTTATAGTGCTGAAAATGGAAACTCCTTATTATAAAGCATAGTGGGGAAATGGATTTTTTTGTCTCCTACTAGTGAAAAATTCTCTGAGAATCAGTTTGATGTATTAATAATAACTTCTTAGCAATATCTTTTATACTGTTCTTGATCTAATTGTTAATTATTCCTAATTTGGCTTAAACTATTTTAAAAAACTAATCAGAGATGTGTTATTCGAAGAAGATAGCTTAGGGTGGTTGTGTTTCTGCTTTTTGTTTTCTTTTCTTCATATCATTCACTTTCTTTGCTGTTTACTTTTATAACGTTTCTGAAATCCTACAGAATTCTGTGATAGCTATAAGTGTGAAGCTCAGGCTTAGTGCTTTCCTGTTTGGATTTCTCGGTTTACAATATGATAATGTTTTTGTATTTTGTTTAAAGGAAATGCAGCTATTGTGATTACCAGCATTTCAAAATAGCCAGATTTATGATTATTTTTTTCAAATTACTTTTAGAGTTTATTTTATTAACACAAAATATGAAATACATAGCAATACATACTGACTAGTATATATTTTTACAGTACATAGAAAAATACATACTTTTTTTTGCCAATTTGCTCATTAGACACTTTTGATTGTTTAGTTTTCATTTTATTATTTATTTAAAAAGATTTTATTTATTATTTTTAGAGAGAGGGCAAGGGAGGGAGGCAGAGAGGGAGAGGAGCATCGCTGTATATTGCCTTTCACCTGCCTCCAGCTATGGGCCTGGCTGGAGACCTGGCTGGAGACCTGGTTGGAGACCTGGTTATGTGCCCTGGCTGGGAATCGAACCAGTGACCTTTGGGCTTGTAGGCCAGCGCCTATCCACTGGGCCACTAGCCAGGGCTTACTTTTCATTTGAATAGAACACAACTTATTCCAATTTTGTTTTTAAAAATAGGTTTATTTAAATCTTAAAAGTTATATTTACTGCCCTGGCTGGTGGCTCAGTGGAAAGGTGCTGGCCTTCAAACCCAAAGGTCCCTGGTTCGATTCCCAGCCAGAGCACATAACCAGGTTGCAAGCCAGGTCTCCTCCAGCCAGGTCCCCAGCTGGAGGCAGGTGAAAGGCAATCATACATTGATGTTTCTCTCCCTTTCTTCCACCCTCCCGTCTCTCTAAAAATAATGAATAAAATCTTTTATTTACATTTAAAAGATTTTTAAGTTTTAACATGCAAACAGAAAAATATACAAATAATAAGTGTACAGTTTATAAATGAACATACCTGTATAACCGCTCCCCGGATCAAGAAATAAAACATTATTTAGCACCCCAGAAGCCCACTCCTGCTTACGCTTAGCCGTACCTTTTCCCTTCCCAAAGGTGACCACTGCTCAGACTTCCTAATGTCCTAAATTAGTTTTACCTGTGTTTGAATTTTTATGTTAGTTTCATCCATTTTTAGCCCTTTAATCTATGTTTGACTTGAGGAAATTACAAAATTAAGAAAAATGTTAAACTTAGAAAAACCATGGTGCATGATGCAATAGGGTAAGATGGGGTTAGGAGGAAGGCATAAGGTCCAGACAATGATTCTTATGCAATATTTGGACCACAGTGTGGAAATTCTGTGCTGTGGATAACATACTCACTACCTAGGTTCTACCATTATCTTATTATACTTGCTTTATCACTCACCTATCCATTTGCCCTTCTATCAATTTTTCAACTCATCTTTTTTTTAAAAGATTTTATTCATTATTTTCAGAGAGAAGGGCAGGGAGAGAACCAGAGAGGGAGAGAAACATCACTGTATGGTTGCCTTTCACCTGCCTCCAGCTATGGACCTGGCTTGCAACCTGATTATGTGCCAGGACTGGGGAATTGAACCAGTGACCTTTGGGTTCGTAGGCCGGTGCCTTGTCCACTGTGCTACCAGCCAGAGTCAATCCATCTTACTTTTAAATGCATTTAGATAAGTAATTGACACCAGTACATTTCCTCTGAAGACTGAAGCATGCATATAATTTAGAGTTCAGTATTTATTTGAAATTCTTTTTAGGTAAAATTTGCTATAATGAAATGCACTATCACTACTGGACATTTGCTGAGTTTGACAGAAAATTGTCTTTTTCTGAAAGGCAGGGGAAAAAGAGGGGGTGAAAGTCTTTTGCAGCTTTTGCCCTGCTTATGTGGCTGTTGATGGGAAATGGAAGCTCCCCTGGGCTCTGGCTTGGATCACCTGAGTGTTATGGCCCATTTCTAACACATGTATGTATGTTGGTAAACTCTGGCTAGTGGCTTCTCTAAAATGAGAGTTTTTACCTTTACTGTAACATTGTTGACAAACAATACAGTGGTTACAGTAGCACTGATTGGAGAATGCAGCTGCTCCTCTTGCCCATTTCCTGAGTTGCTCAGATAAGAAAGTAATTCTTTGCAGAATAGTAAATCAAAGCTATTTTTAATACCAACTTTCTATAATATCATAAGGAGGCTTTTTCATGATATCTGACTTAAATTTTAAAATAGGGTACCAGATGAATACATCATCTTGGCCGATGTTCCTCTTGCGAACACTGGATGGATCTGAAATGGCACCTGCAGCTGCCTTCAAGGAGGTAAGAAAGAATTTATAAAGGGATTCTATCAGTTTGGCTATGGTTTTATTGTTTTAGGAGGAACACTTAAATACTTTGTTTTCTCTGACATGATAAAGTAAAAGTGCTTTTTAAATTGCTGGGTTGGCAAGTGTATTAGTCTGCTAGGCTGACATAATGAAGTACCACGGACTGGGTGGCTTAAGCAAAAGAAATTTAGTTTTTCACAGTTCTAGAGGCTAGAAGTGTAAGATTAAAGTGCCATCAGGTTTGGTTTGTGGTGAGGACTCTTTCTTCTGTTTATAGATGGCTGCCTCTTCTCTGTGTTTTCACATGGCCTCTCTCTCTTCCATCTGTATCCATCCCTCCAAAATCCGTAAGTCCTTTTTCCTTTTTGCTCAGTCCCTCCACCCGCTATCTTTTGCCCCAGAATTGTCAGCCTGCTCTCCTGTATCTATCTGTTTCCATTTTCCTTGTTAGTGCAGTTTGCTCATTAGAGTTCACATAGGAATGAAATCACATGGTATTTGTCTTTCTCTGACTGGCTTATTTCACTTAGCATAATGTTCTCTAGGTCCATCCATGCTGTTGAAAGGTAAAATTTTCTTCTTTTTTACATTCAAGTAGTATTCCATTGTGTAAATGTCCTGCAGTTGTTTTATCCACTCATCTACTGGACACTTGGGCTGCTTCCATAATTTGGCAATTATAAGTAATGCTGCAATTAATGTAGGGGTGCTTATGTTTTTTTCAAATTAGTGTTTTTGGGTTTTTTCAGATATAGTCCCAGAAGTGGGATCACTAGGTCAAAAGGCAGATCCATTTTTAATTTTTTGAGGTATTTCCATACTACTTTCCACAGTGGCTGCATCAATCTGTGTTCCCACCTACAGTACAAAGTACCTCCTTTCTTCCATGACCGAACTGGGGATTGTATGTTTCCTGGACCAAGATTGAACCTGCAACCCAGGCATGTGCCCTGACCAGGAATTGAGCCCACAATTTTTCAGTTACTAGATTATGCTCCAACCAACTGAGCCACACTGACCAGGGTTCAGTAACTTCAATTTGGTTACAACTATTCATATTAGGAATGATAAACATTTATTGTAGTTTTTAAAAACTTTTGAAGAAGATTAAGGATATGACACATCAATTAATATGACTCCTGCATTACAAAAAAAAAATTCTTTGAGTGCAACTTTGAGCAGCAAGAATGCTAAAAGTGGGCTGCCCTTCCAGCAAGGAATGCAGGCAAATGCAATTCCTTTGGGCAATGTATAAAGCATATGTGAGAATAGCTAATAATAGGAGATGTTTAGCAGTAGTTTTTATTAAACACCTATTAGCTTGGGCTATGGCTTTAGAAAAACCATTGAATTTATTTTGCTTATCATACTGTTTTATCAGCTAGTCACAGGCCACATTGTCAAACTATACACTTAGCTAGAGTGAAAAATGAGTATCCCTTTATCTTGACTGTTCCTTTATTCTACTATTCTCCCCAAATTGAAGTTTTATTTGTGTTCTTCAAGACTTTATTCTGTGCATTCACAAGTATATATAGGCTTTTATTTTTTAAGATAAATTGGAATATATTGTATATATTGTTCTGTGATTTAGTTTTTCTCCTGAATTATGTGTATTTTGGAACTCTTCCCATTTCATTTTATAAATAGCTCAGGTTGTATTATATACTCTTTTGTGGTATGGATTACCATAATTGATTTAACTTCTGCCTAAGGATGGATGCTTAGGTTCTCTCCATATTCTTGTTTAAATCATCTACAGTGAGCATTCTTGTGTAGGGCTTTTTATGTAAGTGTGAATAGCTACGTTTTTAGAAGTAGAATTGCTGGTTCAAGGGGAATGTATGCTTTAAGTGTTGATACATACTGTTAAATTGCATTCTAAAAGGGTATTCTAAGCTGTGCATCACTACTAGTATATAGGTATGTTTGTATTGCCACACATTCACTAACATTGAGTATTATCAAACTTTTAAAATTTTGTGAAGTTTTTAGGAAGGTGAGGTAGGGGTGGTATCCCTTTGACATAAGTTTCATTGATCTGATTACCACTGAAATTGAGCTTTTTAAATGTGGTTAATGGCCTTTTATTCTTCTGTGAATTGCCTGATTATTGCCTTTTCCTGTTTTTCTATTGGATTTCTTTTCTTACTCTTACTGATTTGTGGATACTCTTTTCAGCCAAGCTTGAAACTGGGCCAAGAGCTAATCCTCACTCCTTGACCCTGGCCTCTGGATAGCCAGTATAAAGGCCCACCCACTTAGCTTCCTAATTAGTTCTTTGTTGTGCCTCTTCTTTCTAACCTTACCACCATTGCCCCTTGTGCAAGCTTTCCTCTTTGTTGGACTGTTTAGTCATATAACTGCTTCTGATCTTCACCTTTCCACACAACTGCTAGAAATACCTGACACAGAAGCTTTATCACATCATTCCTCTGCTTGAAACTCTTTTGAAGTTCCCAGTTGCACCCAGGATGAAGTATGTTTGTTAATATGGCCTTTGAGGCACCATATGATCTGGTTTATGGCTGCTACTTCTTGCTTTGGATTTTACATTCTAAATTGCTTGTAATAAGCCTGGTGATGTCATGTTTCTTTTTAGAGCTTGTTATCTCTAATTAACTCCTATTTTTCTTTTAAGATTCAAGTCAGGCATTAAATCCTGCGAAATACTTTCCCTAACCCTCACTCTTCATTCTTATTCTTTTGTAGCACTTTGTGCATTTCTTAATCTTTGTAGGTATTGAGTTATGTTATTATTTCCACTGTCTTTTGCTCCCTAGATTGAGACCCTTTTGAACAATGAATATGTCTTTGTATTCTCAGTGTCTGTCATTGGTCCTAGTACATATATACTTGTTAGATGAATGAAGAAAGTTTGGGAAGTACGGAAAGTTGAATACATATAGAGGGAGAAGATGGGTTTTGTTTGGGACATGTTGGAGTGCCTCTGGGAAATTTGAGGAAGGATAACTAACTTTACTCATGGAAGTAAACTATTTAGAACTTAGAAACAAGGTTTTGCTTGGGTACATGGATTTGGAAAGTTTTAGTTTAAAGGTGGTGATAGAAGCCTTGAACATAAATGAACTAGTTCAGAATATATAGGAGAAGAGAGGAGTGTTAGTGTTAGAAACCTGAGAAATATCCACTCACCTTTATAATGTACAAGTACTTATAGGTACTTAATAGAGGTCAGTTAAGAGGAAAGCTGATTCTTTACTGTTTGGTGGCTAGGAAGCTCATCAGTTACATGACCAAAGACTAGGTGAACATTGTCCTCAGATTTAGTTAAATAGTAATTGTAGGGGTAGAATATTGATAGAGTTCATTGCTGATGGCCTCAATTTACTACCCTGTGAAATAGAAAACTGCCGAAGGCGGTGGGGAGGATTTATACCTACGCTGAATGTCTACAGAGTTCTAATACTACTAAGGCAGAGAGCTTCTTTTCTGATTATGGAGAATGTCATTTAAAAATAAAATAAATATATAATGATGATACATTATTAATCTTAAAGTGAATGGCAAAGGTTTGGAATAGCTTCTTATTTATTTATTTATTTATTTATTTATTTTCAATGTATGGTTGCCTTTCACCTGCCTCCAGCCACAGATCTGACTGGAGACCTGGTTGGCAACCTTGTTATGTGCCCTGGCTGGGGAATCGAACCTGCGACCTTTGGGTTTGCAAGCCGGCGCCTTATCCACTGTGCCACCAGCCAGGGCCTGGAATAATTTCTTTATGGGATGGATGAAGTAATAGCTTAGGGACACATCACAGTATTTTAGAGGGTTCAGCTAAAGATGAAGATTAAATTATGTATGGTACTATATGTAATAAGCATGTGGGACTTTTCTCCAGGAATGATCAACAACTGAATATATACATATGATTCAGAATATATATATATGTGTGTGTGTGTGTGTGTGTGTATGTATGTATGTATGTATGTATATGATTCAATATCAAGTGAATTATGATATTGAACTAAGATTTGGAGATAACAGAACAAGCACAAGGGAATAAGTTGGTTTTTGGTGCTGGGAAGAAAGTGGTAACCTGGACTTTAAATGATGTAATAGAGCACTAGAATGTTTGGTCTTTATATCAATGATTCTTTACAGGGAAGGGGAGCAATTTGTTCTCAAGGGGCATTTGGCAACATCTGGAGGTAGTTTTGGTTGTTATAACTATGTGTGCACATGGGCGGAGGAGCTACCCACATCTAGTGGGTAGAGGCTAGGGATGCTGCTAAACATCCTGCAGTGCATATGACAGCCATGAAAACAGAATGTTCTGGCCCCAAATAGCTGTAGTACCAAGGTTGAAAAACTCTGATCTTGATTAAGTTCTTGGTTATCTCATCTAATTTCTGGCTTTAAGTGCATTTTATATGCAGATGACTTTCAAATTCATGTTTCCAATCCAGACCTTTTGCTCTGAACTCAGGCTTGTATTTTCAGCCTACCTACTCTACTTCCCCTATTGGATGTGTAATAGACATCTCAAATTACTCCTCTTGAACCCTTTTCCATTTCAGGAAGTGGCAGCTATCCTTCAGATTCCTCAGACCAGAAACCTTTGGTGATTCTTTCCTTTTTTTTTTGGTGTGTGTGATTATTTCTTTCACACACTGTTTCCAGTCCATAAGGAAAGCCTATTGTCTCTGCCTTCAAAATTTAACCAAATCCAATCCCTTCTTGCCATCTCCATTGCTGCCAGACTGGTACAAGCTACCTTTGTCTCTCACCTGGACTACTGCAGAAGCCTCCACAGTGGTCTCTTTACTTATAACATTGCAGTCTATAGTCATCACAGCAACCAGAATATTCCTTTAAAAACAAATAGTGAGGTTATATCAATTCTTTGCTTAAAACTGTCCAGGCATTTCCCATTTTATTCCAAATTAAAGCCAGAGTACTGATAGCATCCTCCATGATCTACATGATATGACCCTTCATTCTCTCTCTGACCTCATTTCCTACTGCTCTCATACTTGCATACTACATTTCAGCCATACTTGCTTCCATATTGTTTTCGATCATTTCAGATACATCTCCTGCTTTAGACCCTGGCTGTTCCCTCTACCTGGAACACTCTTCCTCTTGATAAATGCATGGTTAATAATAACCTCATTCAGGTTTCTGCTCACTATCACCTTTTGTCTGAGGGTTGTCTTGATTGCCTTCTTTAACATTGTAGAATCCCTCTTCTACAATGTTCTTTAGATCTCCCTTACTCCTCTCTCTCTCTCTCTCTCTCTCTCTCTCTCTCTCTCTCTCTGTCTCTCTCTCTTTTTAGCACTTATTTTTAACATAGAATATATTTTATTTCCTTTATTATTTTTCTCATCTTTTCCTTAACTAGCATGTGAGCACAACAAGGATGCTACTATTTTTGTCTGTTTTGCTAGTTAATATATATAAAATACCTTCAGTAGTGTCTGGCATGTAGTAGGCATTTAGTCATATTTATAAATGAATAAATGAAGGTTAAAGGACTAAAATTCTTTTTTTCTTTTGACATTTTTATTTTTTTAATTTTTATTTATTTTTAATTTTTAAAATTTTATTGTTGTATTACATCCATCCCCTTTTTGCTCCCCTCTGTCCGCCTCCCCACCCACCCATTCCCCCCAAAGTCAATCCCACCTGTTGTCCATGTCCATGGTTCCTTTATACTAGGTTCTTGTCTAAGCGCTCCCCTTCTTTGCTTCTACCTCCCCCCTCCCCCCAGCCCTGTTCCCCCTGACCACTGAAGGCCTATTCCTTGTATTTATATACTTGGTTCTGTTTTGCTTGTTGTTAGTTTTGCTCATTATTGTCCCGTAATGGGTGAGATCATATGATATTTGTCCTTCACTGACTGGCTTATTTCACTAAGCATAATCCTCTCCAGTTCCATCCATGTTGTTGCAAAGGGTACAAGTTCCTTCTTTCTTTCTGCTATATAGAATTCCACTGTGTAGATATACCAAAGTTTTTTGATCCAATCATCCACTGATGGGGACTTAGGCTGTTTCCAGCACTTGGCTGTTGTAAATAGTGCCACTATGAACATAGGTGTGCATAGGTTCTTATGAATTGGTGTCTCAGGCTTCTTTGGGTATAGTCCAAGTAGTGGAATGGCTGGATCAAAAGGCAGTTCCATTTTTAGTTTTTTAAGGAAACCCCATACTGTTTTCCACAGTGGCTGCACCAGCCTGCATTCCCACCAACAGTGTATGAGGGTTCC
>PVIW01016640.1:0-16089 GCA_004026585.1 Noctilio leporinus | reverse complement strand
GGGCTGTTGTGTGTTCATTGTCATTTGTTTCCAGGAACTTTTTGATTTCATCTTTGATCTCCTTGTTGACCCCTTCATTGCTTAAAAGCATGTTATTCAGTCTCCATGAGTTAGAGAATTTTTGGGTTTTTCCCTTGAATTTGGTTTCTAGTTTCAAGCCATTGTGATCTGAGAAGATACTTTGTATGATTTCAATTTTTCTGTATTTGTGGAGGCTTGTTGCATACACCCTGTATATATAATATTCTTAATCTTTCTCCACACTTATTAATCTTTGCTCAATTGCTTTTATATTGATGATGAGGTCAGGAGTATTTTTGCTGGTGTGGGTTTGGTTTTCTGGGTACTGATTTTTTAAAAAGATTTTGTTTATTATTTTTAGAGAGAAAGGGAAGGAGAGAGGTAGATAAAGAGAGAGGCACCAATGTATAGTTGTATTTCACCTGCCTCCAGCTACAGATCTAGCTGGAGACCTGGCTTGCAACCTCGTTATGTGCTCTGGCTGAGGAATGGAACTAGCGACCTTTGGATTTTCAGATCAGCGCCTTATCCACTGTGCTACCAGCCAAGGTTGGGTAGTGATTTTTTAAACAGCACTTTACAGCAGCATACAAGATGTGGTGGGATCATTACTCCCAGTCAACCAGCTGGAGGGGAGACCCCACCAATAAATGAGCCACCAATAATCAAAGTCCAAGTTCAAGAAAGCCCAAATAAATGGAATAAATTGCAACCTTAAAGCATCCAGATCAGGAGATTAAAGATACTATACCACTGAGTCCCACAGAACTCCTACCATGGAAGTCCAGCAAACAAAGATAGGAAGGCAAAGCAGAGCACCTGAAATGCAGAAACAAACAAGAAGAGTCACCAAAAATGGGAAGGCAAGGAAAGATCCCCAGTTAAAAGGAAATGAGAATCCCCTGAAAAAGAGATAAATGGAACTGAGGCAAACAATCTATCAGACATAGAATTGATAATAATGGTTATATGGATGCTCAAGGAACTTAGTGAGAACTATAGCACCATGAAAATAGACATAGAAACTGTGAGTAAGAACCAGGAAGAAATGAAGAATACAATATCTGAAATTAAAAATACACTAGAGCCCTGGCTGGTGGCACAGTGGATGAGGTGCCGGCCTGCAAACCCAGGGTCGCTGGTTCGATTCCCAGCCAGGGCACGTGGCTGGGTTGTGGGCAGGGTCTCCAGCCAGGTCTGTGGTTGGGGGCGGGTGGAGGGCTGCCATGCATTGATGTCTCTCTCTTCCCCTCTGCCTCTCTCCCTTCCCCTCTCTCTAAAAAATAAATAAAATCTAAAAAAAAAAAAAAAATGAGGATAGTTTAAGGGAGCTTCCTGTCAATATGAAATGAAACAACATTTGCATCAGAGGAATATTAGAATGAAAAGGAAAGAAGCAAGAGATAGAAAACCTGTTTCAAACAATAATGACAAAAATACTTTCCTACTTTGGTGAAGAAAAGAGTCATGCAAGTTCTGAAAGCACAGAAGTTCCCAGTTAAGTTGAACCCAAAAAGGCCTACTCTAAGACACATTGTAATTAAAATGGGATAATTTAAGAGAGAATCTTAAAGGCAACAAGAAAGAAACAGCTAGTAATATAAAAGGAAGCGCCAATAAGGATATCACCTGATTTCTCAACAGAAACACTAT
The DNA here is from genome assembly GCA_004026585.1 of Noctilio leporinus. Lineage (NCBI taxonomy): Eukaryota > Metazoa > Chordata > Mammalia > Chiroptera > Noctilionidae > Noctilio > Noctilio leporinus. The sequence goes on along the minus strand of PVIW01016640.1, from coordinate 14,415 downwards.
CAGCCAGAAGGGATTGTCATGAAATATCTATTCTAGGTAATGAAAAGCAAGGACCTAGAACCAAGAATAATTTACCCAAAAAGGCTCTCATTTAATTGAAGATGACATAAAGAGCTTCCCAGGAAAAAAAGGGGGCAGTAAAAAAGAACATCTCCACAAAGCCACTGCTGCAAGAGTTACTCAAGGGACTGCCATAAAAAGGGGAGAGGATATAAAATACAACAATGAATAGTACCTATCAATAATAACCTTAAATAGATTTAATGTTCCAATCAAAAGACCTAGGGTTGCTGAATGAATAAGAAAACATTACCTGCATATTTTCTGTATACAGACACTCACTTCAGAACAAAAGGTCTACACAGGTTGACAAGGAGGTAAAAGACTTGTACTCAGGAAACTACAAAACACTGAAGAAATAAATTAAGGAAAATAGAAATAAGTGGAAGCCTATACCATGTTTATGGATGGGAAGGACTAACATCATAAAAATGTCCATCTATAGATTAAATGCAATCCCTATTAAAATTCCAACATTATATATCACAGCCCTAGAACAAATACTTAAAATTTTCATATGGAGTCAAAAATGACCCCAAATAGCTACAGCAATTTTGTGAAAGAAGAACAGAGTAGGAAGAATCATAATACTAGATATCAAACTATATTACAAAGTCATTGTGATCAAAACAGTCTGGTACTGGCATAAGAAATAACCTACAGATCAATGGAACAGAATAGAGAGCCCAGAAATAAATGCAGGACTCTATGGGCAACTAATATTTGACAAGGGGGGAAGGAACATAAAATGAAGTGCAAATAGCCTCTTTTGAAAGTGGCTTTGGGAGAATTGAAAAGGAACATGCAAAAAAATGAAACTAGACCACCAACTTACACCATACAGCAGAATAAACTCAAGATGGATAAAAGATTTAAACATAAGCAGTGTTACCATGAAAGTCCTAGAGGAAAACATAGGTAGAAAAATTGCAGATATCTGAGAGACCTACAGGAGAGCAGGTGAGACAGTTCCAAACTGGCCAGCGGGCTGAGGTCGGCTCTGGGCAGTGGTGGCTCTACCCAGAGGGGCATCTCTAACTGAAGACAGCTCCCGGCTCCCTGGCGACTAGAAATCTGAGCAATGAAGTGTGGGCAGTGAGGGCAAATGCCAGAGGAACAAGGAATTGAACTTCTGCAGGGGAAGGACTGCTTGAGAGCCTCACTCCAGAGACTGGCCTCCCTGGGCCAGAGGCAGAGGAGAGACTGTGGGGAGCAGGAACAGGGGAGCAGGGAAGTACGCTGGCCAGAGTGGCGAGAGGGCCAAAAATTGTGCCGCTGTGCCACCACCAGGGAGAGAGCAACTTAGAGCCCCAGCGAGGGGAGAGGTCCAACCCCGCACACCCACAACTGCACACAGCCTCCCACAAAAACTTGAAACTGTGCCGCTGTGCCACTGGGGACAAGGCAGCCCAGAGTCCCAGTGAGGGAGGAGGCCCAACTCCCAACACACAACTCTGCCCCCCGACCCCCCCCCCACTCCCCCACCCCTGCACACCGGCGCACAGGCTCCCAAAATATCTCGAAACTGCGTGCCAGGAACTTGCACCTATTGCAGCTGGCCCGCCCACTACAGGCAACAAAGGCCTCCTTGAGGACCTGGAGGGAGAGAAGTAGCATTAGCTGGCAGGCTGTGCTGTGGACCCTCTGGGGAGCCAGGCACATGTCACAGAGGCAGCGGTGAAAAACTCCTCAAAGAGCTGGACTGCTTGGAGGGCTAGCCTTAGCCCCAGGGGAGCCAGGCACTATTAGCAGAGAGGGGCTACCTCCTCCGGGAGCTGCAGGGGTAGGGACAGCCATCACAGAAGCCAGCGAGGTTGCAGGCCACCCTGCCTTGGAGCCAGGTGCCCATCACAGGCAGGAACCTCCTCCAGGAGCTGGAGGGGGAGAAGCAGCCATAGACACCACAGAAGCATCCTGCAAATCTTCACACAGAACCAGTGAGAGAAGGGAGGGCCCCAAAACACCAGCAGCACAGAAACCCAGCTTGGCTACTGGAGGCCCAGCCTACCTGGGGGCTGACACTCAGAATCAGCCCTGACTGTGACAGCCATAGGCCCTGCCACTCCAAGACCACACAGCTTGACTGTAGACTGCAGAGACTTGACCAAGAAAAGGAGGCAGACTCAAGAAATGGATGACTGCTAATCTCAAGCACCTCGGTTACACCAAGAGCTACATGAACATAACCTTTTCAAAAGTTACTTCCAAGCCTCACAATTAGTGCATTTTAAATAAATATTGTTTAAACTGTAGTGTATCACAGCTCACATATTTTTAATCCTCCCCTATCTCAATCCACCTAAATACACAAGACCCTCCTCCTACTCTTGTTTTAAACTCTACTCACTCTCCGGCTACAACACATTCCCAGTCCTCAATCTAAGTATTCCTCCCCTCTGCAGCCGCTTAAAGCCTTTCTTTCTTCTTTCTTTCTTTCTATTCTAACTTTTTGTGTGTGGGTGTGGGTGCGTTACTAGTGACTACACATTCTTTTTTTTTCTGCTAAAAGCACATAGGTCCTGGCTCCACCTGGACCAATCAGGGTTCATTAAGGGTGAACAGGGCGGTAGATGAGGCAACTATATATATAGGTTTATACTGTTCACTCATACTTGAGGCTTTCTGATGCTCCCTCTCCTCATTTCTATAGAATAGATAAGTTGGTTTTCTCTCTCATATCCCTGTTATCTTCGCTACTCTACAGCACCCTTCAAAATTATCTATACTTTAGTCAACTTAATCATTTTTTCCCCTCGTACAATAGTCTTAACATATCTACATCCCTATTAAGACTGGCTCAGTTGCAACTGAAGGTGTGATTAAAAGCAGGGGTTACCTTGGAGGGTATGAGTATATAGCTAGGTTCATAGGCAGTCAAAAGGGGAGTTAAAGGAGAAAGACATCTCTGAAGGTGTGGTTATTTTGCCTAGACTGGTGTTTTTATTTTAGGAGCAGCTCAAAAACAGTATATGAGAAAGGATAGAAGGAGTGTCTCAATCAGCCAACTTGAAGGAAAGGAGCAACATACACAACAATTCCAAAATACAAACAGATAGTCCAAATTAACAACATAAAGGCCACCCAAGAGAAACAAGTGGAGAAAATCTAGGATTTACAAAACTGAACTCCACAAATCTCCTAACATAGAAGGGTGCTCCACAAAGGCGGTGAATCAAAGCAGATTAATCCAAGACAAAAACAAGCAACAACAGACACCCAAAATGGGGAAAGAAAGAATAAGTCCATCTTGAAAAGGAAAGGAAGAATCTCTAGAAAGATCACTAAATGAAACAGAGGCAAACAAACTATCAGATATAGAATTCAAAAGAATGATGATAGAGAAGCTCAATGAGCTGAGCCAGCTCAAAGAAAACTATAAACAATCCCAGGGAAACTACAAAGAACTCCAGGGAGGCTACAGGAACTTACTGAGAGCTACACCAGCATCAAAAAGGACTTAGAAACTATCAGTAAGACCCAGGATGAAATGAAGAATACAATTTCTGAATTAAAGAATACAGTAGAAGGAATCAACAGTAGGCTAGAGGAAGCAGAGGACTGAATCAGTGAGTTGGACGACAATGTAGACAAATATTCCAAGACAGTACAAGAGAATGAAAAAAGCCTGAACAAGAATGAAGAGGGTTTAAGAGAGCTGCAGGACAGCATGAAACGCAATAATATCCATATCATGGGGATACCAGAAGGAAAAGAGAACAAGGAATGGAAAACCTGTTGAAAAAAAGTAACGATACATGAAAAGTGAAAACAGGTAGCACAGTGGGTCCCAATGAAGATCAACCCAAACAGACCCACTCCAAGACACATTATAATTAAAATGGCAAATTTCAAAGACAAAGAAAGAATCCTAAAAGCACTAAGAGAGAAACAGCAAATAACATATAAGGGGGCTCTGATAAGGCTATCAAATGATTATTCAACAGAAACAGTACAAGCCAGAAGGGAATGGCAAAAAATATTCCAAGTAATGGGAAACAAAGGCCTGCAACCAAGAATACTCTACTCAGCAAGGCTCTCATTCAAAATAGAAGAAGAAATAATGAGTTTCCCAGACAAAAGAAGACTAAAGGAATACAATCTCTACCAAACCAGCATTGCAAGAAATGCTAAAGGGTCTGCTTTAAAAAAAAAAAAAAACAAACAAAGAAAGAAATAGAGTCAAAGAGGAACACGGTACAAAGTGAGAAAATGGCAATGAATAAGTATCAATCAATAATAACCTTAAATGTAAATGGATTAAATGTGCCAATCAAAAGACATAGGGTCATTTAATGGATAAGAAAACATGGCCCACATATATGCTGTCTTCAAGACAAGCCTCACCTCAGAACAAAAGATTGACACAGATTGAAAGTGAAGGGATGGAAAAAATACATATCAAGCAAATGGACATGAAAAATAGACTGGAGTACCAATATTTATTTCAGACAAAATAGATTGTGACAAAATGAAGGTCATAAAAAGCGATAAAGAAGGACATTTCATAATACTTAAGGGAACAATCCATCAAGAAGAAATAACTATGGTAAACATATATACACCCAACGTAGGAGCTCTGAAACATATAAGGAAAATCTTGGAGGACTTCAAGAAGGATATAGACAGCAACACACTAATAGTAGGGGATTTTAATACTCTAATACTATCAACAATAGAGAGATCTTCCAAACAAAAAATCAATAAGGATGTTGTGGCATTGAACAACACTCTAGAGGAAATGGATCTAACTGATAGATACATAACCTTTTACCCCAAAGAAGCAAAATACACATTCTTCTCAAATGCACATGGAACATTCTCTAACATAGACCACATGGTAGGTCACAAGACAAGCCTCCACAAACACAGGAAAACTGAAATCATACCAAGCATCTTCTCAGATCACAATGGATTCAAACTAAAAACCAATCTCAAGGGAAAAAAACAAAAACACTCTAACTCATGGAGACTGAATAACATGCTTTTAAGTAATGAATGGGTTAACAATGAGACCAAAGATGAAATCAAAAAGTTTCTGGAAACAAATGACAATGAACGCACAAGAGTCCAAAACCTATGGAATACAGCAAAGGCAGTTTCCAGGGGGAAATTTATAGCAATACAGGCCTTCCAAAAAAGGTTACAAGAAGTTTATAAAAATGACCTAACCACAAAGCTGCAAGAACTAGAGGAACAACAACAAAGCCCAGAGCAAGTAGAAGGAAAGAATCATCAAGATCAGAGCAGAACTAAATAACTCAGAGATTCAAACTACAATTTGAAGAATCAACAGGTTCAGGAGCTGGTTCTTTGAGAAAATAAACAAAATAGAGTAGCCTTTATCCACTCATCAAGAAAAGGAGAGAGAAGACCCAAATAAACAGAATCAGAAATGACAGAGGAGAAATCACAACTGATACTTCAGAAATACAAAAGATTGTAAGAAAATACTACAAACAGCTAGACAAGAAATATGACAACCTGGGTGAAATGGACACATTTCTGGAAAGGTATAATCTACCAAAACTGATCCCAGAAGAAGCAGAAAGCCTGAATAGGCCAATAACAACTAGTGAAATTAAAGAAGTAATAAAAAATCTCCCAAAGCACAACAGCCCCTGACCAGATGGATAGACAGGTGAATCCTACAAAACATTTAAAGAAGATCTAACTCCTATCCTTCTCAACCTATACCAAAAAATACAGAAAGAGGGAAGACTCCCAAACTCCTTCTATGAGGCCAATATTATTCTAATCCCAAAGCCAGGTCAAGACACAACCAAGAATGAAAGCTACAGGCCAATATCTCTGATGAACATAGATGCTAAGATTCTCAACAAAATACAGGCCAACTGGATTCAGCAGTACATTACAAAGATGACACACCATGATCAAGTGGGTTTCATCCCAGGGATGCAAGGATGGTACAACATTCAAAAATTAATAAGTGTAATACACCACATCAATAAATTGAAAGACAAAAACCATATGATCATATCAATAGATGCTGAAAAAGTATTTGATAAAGTACAGCAACCATTTATGATAAAAACCCTCAGCAAAATAGGAACAGAGGGAGCATACCTCAACCTCATAAAGGCCATATATGAGAAACCTGAAGCCAACATCATACTCAATGGGCAAAAATTAAAGCTTTCCCCCTAAGATGAGGAATGAGACAAGGCTGTCCACTTTCTCCACTTCTATTCAACATTGTCTTGGAAGTTCTAGCTATAGCCATCAGAGAAGAAAAAGGAATGAAGAGTATCCAAATTGGAAAGGAGGAAGTCAAATTGTCATTATTTGCAGATGATATGATAGTGTACATACAAAACCCGATAGGCTCCACCAAAAACTTACTCAACCTAATAAGCAAATTTAGCAAAATAGCTGGGTATAAAGTCAATCCAGAAATCAAAAGCATTTTTTTTATACCAATATTGAAACAACAGAAATAGAAGCGAAAAAACAAATCCCATTTACCATAACAACAAGAAAAACGAAGTACTTAGGAATAAACTTAACTAAGGAGTAAAAGACCTGTACTCAGAAAACTACGGAACAATGAAGAAAGCAATCAAGGGAGATACAAATGAATGGAAGCATATACCATGTTCATGGATGGGAAGAATTAACATCATTAAAATGTCCATACTACCCAAAGCAATCTACATATTCAATGCAATCCCAATTAAAATACAGGCTTCACAGAAATAGAAAAAATACTTTAAAAATTTATATGGAGCCAAAAACACCCACAAATAGCCACAGCAATCTTGAGAAAGAAGAACAAGATAGAAAGAATCACAATATCAGACTTCAAACAATACTACAAGGCTACTGTCATCAAAACTATCTGGTACTGGCATAAGAATAGACATATAGATCAATGGAACAGAATGGAGAGCCCAGAAATTAACCCAGGACTCTATGGTCAAGTTATACTCGACAAAAGGGGAAGGAACATCAAATGGAGTAAAAACAGTCTCTTCAATAAATGGTTTTGGGAGAATTGGATAGCAACATGCAAAAAGATAGAACTAGACCACCAACTTACACCATACACCAGAATAAACTCAAGATGGATAAAGGATTTAAACATAAGCAGTGCCACCACGAAGGTCATAGAGAAAAATATAAGCAGTCAACTTTTTGATATCCTGCACCAAAATATGTTTACTGATACTTCACCAAGGGAAGAGGAAATAAAAGAACAAGTCAACAAATGGGACCATATCAAATCGAAAAGTTTCTTTCCAGCTAAAGAAAATATCAACAAAATTCAAAGGGAACCAACTGTATGGGAAAACATAATTGCCAATGATACCTCAGACAAGGGTCTGATCTCCAAAATATGTAAAGAACTAATGCGACTCAACACCAGGGAGACAGACGGCCCAATTAAAAAATGGGCAAAGGACCTGAACAGATAACTCACTGAGGAAGACCTTCAAAGAGTCCAAAGGCATATGAAAGAATGTTCAACATCATTAGCTATCAGAGAGATGCAAATTAAAACCACAATAACATTCTACCTCACACCTGTCAGAATGGCAATCATCAACAAATTAACAAACAAGTGTTGGTGAGGATGTGGGACCAAAGAAACCCTCGTGCACTGTTAGTGGGAATGCAGGCTGGTGCAGCCACTGTGGAAAACAGTATGGGGTTTCCTTAAAAAACTAAAAATGGAACTGCCTTTTGATCCAGCAATTCCACTACTAGGACTATACCCAAAGAATCCTGAAACACCAATTCATAAGAACCTATGTACACCAATGTTCATAGCAGCAGTATTTACAATAGCCAAATGCTGGAAATAGTCTAAGTGGATGATTGGATCAAAAAACTTCTGCACCTTTACACAATTGAATACTACACAGCAGAAAGAAAGAAGGAACTCCTACCCTTGGCAACGACATGGATGGACCTGGAAAGTATTATGCTTAGTGAAATCAGCCAGTTAGTGAAAGACAAATACCATATGATCTCACCTAATATAAGAGACTAATGAAGAACAAAATCAAACATGCAATATAGAACCAGACATGGAAACAAGGAACAGACTTTCATTGTACAGAGGGGAGGGGAAGAAAGAGGCGAAGAAGGGGAACAGTTTAGTCAAGTAGCTAGTATAAATGACCCATGGACCTGGACATGTGAGGATTGACTGTGAGAGAGGAAATAGGAAGGGTGGTGAAGGGCAGAGCAATGGGTGGAAAATGGGAAAATGTAATACCACAATAATAAATTAATTTTTTAAATGTATAACAGTTTTCACAGACTAAATGGGAAAAAATGTAAAATTTCCAATTTTTAAATATTGACTACGTGGTGAAATATTTTGAACATATGTGGTAAAATAAATGCATTATTAAAATTTTTTTTAAGTTCAATGAAACCAAGTATAGGTTCCTTTAAAAGATAAACAACATCACCAATTCTTTAATCATATTCATCACAAAAAAAAGAAAAGACCAATATAATTAAAATCAGGAATGAAAAAGGAGAAGTAACAATTGACATCTAGAAATGCATTGTATTGTGAAACATTATGATCAACTACAATTCAACAAATTGGACAATCTGAATCAAATAGATAAATTTCTAGAAATATACAATCTTCCAAAATGATTCATGAAGAATTAGAAAATCTGAACAGACAGATTACCAGTAATAAAATTAAAGTAGTCATAAAAAATTTTTCAACAAGATTTGGACTGGATGGTTTTTAAACCAAATATTCAAAGAAGAATTAACTCCTATAATTCTCAAACTGTTTAAAAGTTTTTAAGACCAGGGAATATTCCCAAGGTTATTTTACTAGGTCAGGAGTATCCTTATTACAAAATGACATAAAGACACCACAAAGAAAGAAAATTATAGATCAATATAGATGCTAAACTTTTCAACAAAATATTAGCAAGTAAAATCTAGTGATATATTTTTTAAAAGCATACACCATAATCAAGTGAGATTTATTTCAGGGGTAAAAGGTGGTTATAATATCTGTAAATCAACAAATGTGATTCACCACTTAAACAAAATAAAAGATAAAAAAACACATTATCAGAGCAGCTGGAGAATAGGGTAAGGAACATGGGACAGATGAAAGTCCTAGAGAGTTAGCATGGTAAGTGTCAGAATTTCAAGGATCACAGTCCAGAGGCTGCAGAGGGATATTTGAGCAACAAACTCAGGAGGACTGAGAAGTTCAGCCCCTGTAGGAGGGGGACTGAGTGAGTGCTGCGCTCAGTGGCTGAGAGAGAGGGAGTCCAGCTTCCAGAACCAGAGCCTGGGGACAAAAGATCCTCTGCTGGCTGTGCCAGGCAGGAGTGTGCAGGAGTGTGCAGGCACTCACAGGTGCCCATAACATAAAAGCGGACTTGCTGCCACCACCAGTGGAGAAGGCAGCTCACAACCCATGTCCCTCCCTTGCAGCAATGCGCCCAACCCTAGAAGACTGCACCCAAAATCTGCCTAGAGATCATTGAGAGCACAAACAACAGCTAGCCGCTAGCTAGCACTAGGAGCACTTGAAGCCAGCACCGGTGGCAGCCAACCATCATCCTTGGAGCCCTGCCGCCTGGCCTACACAGAATCAGCAATAGAGGCAAAGATAAAAAGGAGAGGCAGCTGCACACACAAACAGCAGCGCACTCCCAGTGGTGGAACCCACCTATGAGTCTGTGCAGCCAGCTGCAGCTCACCACCACCCTTGGAGCCTGGAGCCCAGAACCCACTTTGAAAACCCAGCTGTGGCCCTGGCTGGTAGCACAGTGGTTAAGGCAATTCCCCAGCCAGGGTACATGCCAGGGCACATAACCAGGTTGCAAACCAGGTCTCCAGTCGGGTCTGTGGCTTGAGGCAGGTGAAGAGCAACCACACATTGATGTCTCTCTCCCTCTCTGCCTCTCTCTCTTCCCCTCTTTCTAAAAATAATGAAATAAAAAATTTTTAAAAATCCTCAGTAAGATGGGAATATAGGGAGCATACCTCAACATAATAAAGGCCATATACAAGAAACCTGAAGCTAACATCATACTCAATGGGCAGAAACTGAAATCTTTTCCATTAAGATCAGGAACAAGGCAAGGGTGTTCACTCTCTCCACTGCTATTCAACATAGTTTTGGAAGTTCTAGCCACAGCAATCAGACAAGAAAAAGGAATCAAAGGCATCCAAATTGGAAAAGAGGAAGTAAAATTGTCATTATTTGCAGATATGATAGTGTACCTAGAAAACCCGATAGATTCCACTAAAAAACTACTCAACCTAGTAAGCAAATTTGGTAAAATAACTGAATACAAAGTCAATATCGAGAAATAGAAGGCATTTTTATACACCAACAATGAAACATCAGAGAAAGAAACTAGAAAACCAATCCCATTTAGTATAGCAAAAACAGCAACAACAAAAAGTAAAGTATCTGAAAAGAAATTTAGCCAAGGAAATAAAAGACCTGTATTCAGAAAACTACAGAACACTGAAGAAGTAAATTAAGGAAGATACAAACAAATGGAAGTATATACCATGTTCATGGATGGGAAGAATTAACATCATAAAAATGTCCATACTACCAAAAGACATTTATAGATTCAAAGCAATCCCTATTAAAATACTAATGTCGTATTTCACAGACCTAGGACAAATCTTTAAAAAATGTATATGGAGAGCCCTGGCTGGTAGCACAGTGGATAAGGTGCCGGCCTCTGAACCCAAAGGTCGCAGGTTCGATTCCAAAGCCAGGGCACATAACCAGGTTGCAAGCCAGGTCTCCTGCCAGATCTGTGGCTGGAGGCAGGTGAAAAGCAACCATACATTGATGTTTCTCTCCCTCTCTGCCTCTCTCCCTTCCCCTCTCTCTAAAAATAATGAAATAAAATCTTTAAAAAAAAAAAGAAAGTATATGGAACCAAAAAAGACCCTGAATCGCTACAGCGATCTTGAGAAAGAAGAACGAAGTAGGAGGAATCAAAAGACCAGATATCAACCTATATTACAAAGCCATAGTAATCAAAACAGTCTGGTTCTGTCACAAGAACAAATAGATCAACAGAACAGAATAGAGAGCCCAGAAATAAATTCAGGACTTTATGGGCAGCTAACATTCAAAAAAAGGGAAAAGAACATAAAATGGAGTGCAAATAGCCTCTTCAAAAAACGGTGTTAGGAGAACTGGACAGGCACAAGCAAAATAATGAAACTAGACCATCAACTTACATCATACTCTAGAATAAACCCAAGATGAATAAAAGACTTAAACAGAAATGTTGCAGATATCCCACAGAGCAATATTTTCACTGATATCTCTCCTAGGGCAAGGGAAATAAAGATCAAATAAACAAATGGGACTACATCAAACTGAAAAGTTTTTGCTCAGCTAAAGAAAACATCAACAAAATGAGAAGGAAACCAACCATATGGGAAAACATATTTGCAATGACACTTCAGACAAGAGACTGATCTCCAAAATATACAAAGAACTAATATGACTCAACACCAGGGAGACAAGACAGCCTAATTTAAAAATGAGCAAAAGACCTAAACATACACTTCTCCAAAGAAGACATACAAAGGGCCCAAAGGCATATGAAAGAATGCTCAACATCACTAGCCATCAGAGAGATGCAAATAAAAACGACAGTGAGATACCACCTCACACCTTCCAGAATGGCCATCATCAACAAATCAACAAGTGCTGGCAAAGATGTGGAGAGAAGAGAACCCTGCTGGTGGGAATGCAGACTGGTGCAGCCACTATGAAAAACAGTCTGGAGTTTCCTCAGAAAACTAAGAATAGGACCATATGACCCAGTGATTCCACTACTAGGACTATACCCAAAGAATCCTGAAATATCAATTCAGAATAACCTATGTACCCCTATGTTCATAGCAGTGCTATTTACAATAGCCAAGTGCTCCTTCAGTGGATGAATGGATTAAAAAAACTGGTACATTTACACAATGGAGTTCTATGCAGCAGAAAGAAAGAACTTTTACCATTTGTGAAAGCATGGATGGAACTGGAGAGTATCATGCTTAGTGAAATAAGCCAAGCAGCAAAAGTTAAATACAATATGTTCTCACTTAATGCAGGAGACTTATGAGCAAAACATACAGGCAAGCAGAAACAAGAGACATGGGAAAAAAGAAAGAGGAACAAAATGATGGTGATTAGGGGGGAGAGGAAGAAGGGGAAAAGCAGGGGAAGGGATCAGATGAGGAGCTAGCAAGGAGGGCCCATGGACATGGACAATGAATGAGCTGGGGACTGACTGAGGGAGGGGGTCAGGAATGGGGGCAGGAGAGAGCAAAGGAGGAAATAATGAAACAATTCTAATATAATAATAATAAATACAATTTACTGAAAAAACACACATTATAATATTAGCAGTTGCAGAAAGCATTTAATAAAATCCAGCATTCTCTTTACAATGATTTTATTGTTGCTTTATTACAGTTGTTTCATTTTGCCCCACCCACCCCATTATCTCTCCCAGTCAATGTCCCCTTTTTGTCCATGTCCATGGGTCATTTACACTAGTTCTTTGACTAAACTCTTCCCCTTCTTTGCCCCTTTCTCTCCTTCCACCCTCCCCTCCAAATTCTTGCCAGTACTTTTTGTTGATTTATTAATGATGGCCATTCTGATCAATATGAGGTGGTAGATCACTGTGGTTTTAATTTGCATCTCTCTGATAGCCAGTGATGTTGAGCATTCTTTCATAAGCCTATGGGACCTTTGTATGCCCTCCTTGGAGAAGTGTCTGTTCAGATACTTTGCCCTTTTTTAATAAGATTGTCTGTCTTCCTGGTATTGAGTCATACATGTCCTTTATATATTTTGGAGAGTAAACCCTTGTCTGAGGTACAATTGGCAAATATGTTTTTACATAGAGATGTTTCCCTTTTCATTTTGCTGATGTTCCATGTGGATTTGAAAAGAAAGTGTATTTTGCTTCCTTGAGGTGAAAAGCTCTCTCTATATATCAGTTAAGTGCACTTGATCTAGAGTGTTCAATCCACAATATCCTTGGTGTTTCATTGCTAGGAAAATTTGTTCATTGTTGACAATGGGATATTAAAATCCTCTACTATGAGTGTTATCTCTATCCTTTTGGTAGTCCTCTAAGATTTTCATATATAATTGGGTGCTCCTATATTGGGTGCATATGTTTACAAGAGTTATATCTTCGTGTTCCATTGTTCCCTTAATTATTATGAAATATCCTTCTTTGTCTTTTTTAATGGCCTTTCTGTGAACTTGTTTTGTCTAATATAAGGATTGTGCCTCCAGCTTTTATTCATGTTCATTTGCTTGAAATATTTTTTCCATGTGTTCACTTTTAGTCTATATATACTATTTGTTCTGAGGTGTATCTCTTGTAGGCAGCATATATGAAGTTGGTCCCAAAAGTATCAGCTCTGCAAACTGTTTTAATTATATTGACATTGGCTCAATACTTTCAGGACAGATCTTGTATTTAGGTCATATTTTCTTACCCATTCAGCTACCCATTGCCTTTAGATTGGAGTATTTAATCCATTTACATTTAAGGCTATTTTTTTTCTCTTTAATTTAATTTTATTGTTGTTATATTACATCCATCCCCTTTTTACTCCCCTCTGTCCCCTTCCCCACCCACTCACTCCCTCCAAAGCCAATCTCACTTGTCCATGTCCATGGTTCTTCCATACTAGTTCTTTGACTAAACTGCTCCCCTTCTTTGCCTACTCCTCCCCCTCCTCCTCCCCTCTGCCCACTGAAGGTCTATTCATTGTATTCATGTATCTGGTTCTGTTTTGTTTGTTTGTTTGTTTTGTTCATTATTGTCCTGTAATGGGTGAGACCATACGGTATTTGTCTTTCACTGACTGGCTTATTTCACTAAGCATAATACTTTCCAGTTCTGTTCATGTTGTTGCAAAGGGTAGACATTCCTTCTTTCTTTCTGGGGTGTAGTATTCCATTGTATAAATGTACCAAAAAAATTTTTTTTTTTATTGTTGTTTTACATCCATCCCTTTTTTGCTCCCCTGTGTCCCCCTCCCCACCCACCCTTTCCCCCCAAAGTCAATCCCACCAGTTGTCCATGTCCATGGTTCCTTTATACTAGGTTCTTGTCTAAGCTGCTCCCCTTCTTTCCCTCTGTCTCCCCCCTCCCCCCAACCCCTTTCCCCCTGACCACTGCAGGCCTATTCCTTGTATTCATACACTTGGTTCTGTTTTGCTTGTTGTTAGTATTGCTCATTATTGTCCCGTAATGGGTGAGAACATATGATACCTGTCCTTCACTGACTGGCTTATTTCACTAAGCATAATATTCTCCAGTTCCATCCATGTTGTTGCAA
>PVIW01016639.1:0-16091 GCA_004026585.1 Noctilio leporinus | reverse complement strand
TAGACAAGAACCTAGTATAAAGGAACCATGGACATGAACAACAGGTGGGATTGACTTTGGGGGGAATGGGTGGGTGGGGAGGGGGACAGAGGGGAGCAAAAAGGGGATGGATGTAATACAACAACAATAAAATTAAAAAAAAAAAAAAAAGAATAGTCAATCTTTTTATCATCATTCAACATGTAACAAATACTTACCAAATGTTGATTTATCTTGCTTTTTCTTTATTGTACAGCTCTCATCTAGACTATATGAAATGCAAAGTGTAAAATAAAAGGTACGTAATTAAATTACTTTGGGCTAGATGCCTTGTAATAAAACAAATAGTTTTTGCATTTTTAATTAAAATTTTGATTAAAGAAATATCTATTTTCAGTTTTTGCAAATCTTTTTATGTTTTTTAAATAAACTATCTTTATCTTTTTTATGTCTAGATAATTTGTAGCTTAAAAATAATTTTATATGTATGTATTTGTGCATAAGACTGAGAATATTGCAATTGATGTTACTTAAAAAAGTAATTTTTTAAACAAATGAATCAACATAAGGATTTTGAAATAATGAAGAGGAAACTGTATTAATATGATTCGAGAGGCTGACAGTTAGAAGGCAATAATTAAATGGTGAATTGTCTTGATGTGAAAAAAGAAGTACACAATGATGGTTACAGATTAGACAGGGGGATGTTAAGAATAATAAAGGAAATGGAGAAGCCAAAGAACTTATATGCATGACACATGGACATGAACTAAGTAAGAGGGGCATTGCTGGAGGAAATGAGGGGTACCAGGTGGAGAGGGGCAAAGAGGGAAAATTGGAACAACTGTAATAGTATAATCAATAAGGTATATTTAAATTAAAAGTAATTTTACATGTAAAGATACTTGCAAAACTAGAACAAAGAATCTTTTACCTAAATCACTTGGAAATAAGTTGCCAATGTGATGTCCTATCACATGTAAACACTTTAGCTTGTAATTCCTACAAATAAGGACATTCTCCTATATAACCAAAATACAAATATTATAATCAGGAAATTAACATCTAGTCTAGAGACATATTCATATTCAAGTTTGCCAATTGTTCCCAATAATATCCTATGGAAAACTAAAAAATCTAGTTAAGATGACATGTTGCATTACATTGTCATGCCTTTTTCAATCTGAAATAGTTCCTCATTCTCGCCTTGTCTTTCATGACTTTGAAATTTTTGAAAATTACAGGACTATTTTTTCACAAAACTCTTTGAATTACAAATTTCTGATGGAATCATGAAAGAAAAGGTAGCCTTCTCCATTACTGTTTTCTCTCTTTTTCTGCTTCTAAAATAAAAAAAGAGTATGGAATAATTTTAGATAAAAATATTTTAAATTGATCTCAGTTTCTACCAAACATTAAAAAATAACTACCCTGGCTGGTGTGGCTCAGAGGATTGGCACTGGCCTGTGAACCCAAAGGTCACTGGTTCAATTTCCCAGTCAGGGCACATAACAAGGTTGCAAGCCAGGTCTCCAGTCATGTCCTTAGCTAGAGGCAGGTGAAAGGCAACCATACATTGATGCTTCTCTCTCCCTTTCTCCCTCCTTGCCCTTCTCTCTGAAAATAATAAATAAAATCTTTTTTTAAAAAGCTTTAAAAAATAACTAAAAATATGCATCTGAATCTGGAGCTGAAGATTATTAAGGACCTCACTTTAGTCCTAAAGTCATCCAAGGGAAGAAAACACACTGAATTTCCCTGAGGACCAAAGGACCTTAGGCCCTCACCTCTCCTCATTGTCAAAACTGACATGGAACTAAAAACAATGAGACATGATCAGCTTCAGTTATCAACAAAGATAAATGAAAATTCTTATTCTTGTTCTCTTTCAAAATTGCCATGAGACTCAGAACTGTTTAAATGAGGCTTAGGAAAAAAATCGTTTTCAATTTAATTGGTTCCAATTTCTATAATTGACAAAAATTTTTGTGCATACCAGTTTAAAAGACAGAAATGTATTAATAATATTATGGCTATTATATATGTTTTCATATCTAATTGGGTAGTTTACAAGTATTAATGGTATAAGTAGATTACCTGGAAATAATACGTTAACATGAAATTTCTGCATTTTTAAAGGAGAAATGTCTCTCTTAAAGACAAGTATAGTTATAAAGGTATCTGATGTTTAGAATTTGCTTTAAAACAATGAGTAGCTCATACACATTAGGTTGGTTATCAGGAAAAACAAACAAACAACCCCCTGAAAATACCAAGTGGTAGCAAGGATGTACAGAAACTGGAATCCTCACCTTATTGGCAAGAATGCAAAATGGTGCAACACTTTGGAAACTGGTATGGTTGCTCTCAAAAATTAAAAAGAGAACTAATACATCATTAAGCAAACACGCCAACTCTCCTCTAACGTGGCTGCTGTACTGTTTTGTATTCCCACCAGCAATAAGTAAGTTTTTGTTGCTTCACATCTTTGCCAGCATTTGCTGTTTTCTGTGTTTTGGAATTGAGCTATTCTAATAGGTTTATATAGTATTACATCACTGTTATTTTAATTTGCAGTTCCCTGATGACATGTGATAAGGAGCATCTTTTCATGTGCTTGGTTGTTTGCTATCTCTACCTTCTTTGGTGAGGTGTTTGTTCAGGTCTTTGTCTCATTTTAATCTTTTGTTTGTTTTCTTATGGTTTAGTTTTAAGAGTTCCTTTTACATTTTGGATACCAGTCCTTTATCAGATATGTCTTTTGTAAATATTCTCTCTTAGTTTGTGGCATGTTTTCTTACTAGGTTTTTCATTTGTTTCTTTTTTTAAAGTATCAGCTTTAACATGTGCCAACTCAATACTCATTTGGAGGAAGAGGGCCTTAACCACTAAAATTAAATCCATCTGATAGAGCAACTGATATCTTTTCAGTATGTGCTTTTGCTACTTATATTGACTTGAGTTAAACATGGAAGCACATTTCTGAATTTCTCCTTTAATTATACATACGTGTGATTAGACTAACCTTGTAAGCAAAAGGTCACAGGAAGTCTATTATTTTGTCATTAATATCCTCTATGTTGATTGACTTACACTCTTCCCATTTTTCTCTAATATGGCTTTCGGTTCTTCTGTCCCTGGTTATCTTTTATTTAGGAGAAGGAATTGGGACAGAATGATAATCTCATGGCCTTTATTTTAAATTGAGAGACTAGATCTGCTAAGGAGTTATTTCATTTGAGTCACATATTGTAAAGGTCGTGGATTAAAGAAAAATTTCAGTTTAATATCTCACTTTGCTTTCAATGAACTAACCAGAGGAAAGAGAAAATTCATTCAGTAAGAACAAAATGTTAGGAATTCCTAACAATGCTAATGGGGCTGACTAAATATAGAAATAGTAAGTAGCTTATTTATCTAACCAGTCAATTCAGTTTAAGAACATGCTTAACATTTTTTACTTTTTCTCATATGATTGGATAATTGCCTATACTACTTCAATTTGTTGTATTAGCATAGCATTGACTTCCCAGAAGTTAATGAACCTATATTTGCTGTTATTTCCTTTTTAAATTTTTTGGTTTGTTTTGGTAATTATGACAACTTGAACATTTAATGTTTCACCAATAAGCCAAAGAGTAAATTGAAGCATTTTCTTTTTCCAACCCATGAGTTTATCCAGCTTAAATACTATGTGGTATTTCATTGTAAATAAGCAATTTTGATCATTTTGTGGTAGATTAATGGTGATAGAATTAGTAAATGACACTTGAAGAAAAATAAAGTGCTAGTTGAAGAAATCTTTTTGTCACAGGGTTGGGGAATGGGGCAGGTGTCTGGAATTTTCTGGAGGGTGCTAGATGAACAGAGGCAGCAGACTGATATGTATTTAAGTTTGAGGCTTATCATGCACCCTTAGAAAATGTTACACTTCCATTGATAAGAAAAATAATTAAGATAACGTTTCCTGAAGTAGAGAGATTTTCAAATTCTCCTCCAGACTCATGATATAACTCCTGAAACCTCTTTTGTATTTCAGGCTAATTTAGATTTGGGGTATTCAAGGAACAGTTCAGTAGTCCTCTATAAGCATCAGTTTAAAGGAAAGACTTGATAGGAGACATGCAATTACTTTGACATCTGATTCTCCAGTTTTCTACAGTTGTGAAAACGAAAAGGTACTGCCCTTTTATCAGTGATGGGTGGGTGAGGATTGATAAACACTTTTCACTTTAACTTATGTTTTTGCAAGAAATGTTCTTCCTATTTTCTATTTTATGGCCTTGTGAGTATATTCATATATAAGCAAAGAAAACAATAAAATCAGATTTATTGCTAAACTTTATTTATCACATGGAAAGAAAGATTTTATTTTTTGATCAATAAGAGAAAATCTGTAGAACTGAGATCCTGGCAGACACTGAAACTTTGGAGGGAAATAGAATGAGAAAATACTATCCTGAGGCAATCAATGGCCAATTAAAAAGTAGATCAAAGGAAGTAAATGATTATATTTTTTAAAAGTAAATTTCTACCTGCCTAATTAAAATAATAAATATCATACTTCACAGGAGAAAATTTAAAAAATATATTGAATAGTAATCCTCAATATCCCTAGGATCTTAATAGCTGGCAGTTAGTATTATAACAAGGGCCGTTGAGAAGTTATCCAGCCATGTAGTATGAAAAATAGAGATATTTATTAAAGAAGATATAAGAGACATTTTTACATAGGATGGTGATGCTTCAGTTCCCTTCAAAGTAGGCATCTTGACACCTCACAAGTTCTCCCAATCACCATCAGCTGCCCCGACATATTTTCCAGCATCTCATCGAAGGTCTGAAATCTCTTTTTTTCAAAGATGATTTTAGCTTTGGGAAAAGCCAAAAGTCATAGGGTGCCAAATCTGGGCTAAATGAGGGCTGAGTCACCTGGGTGATTTGATGTTTCACCAAAATGCTGCAGGAAACATACATGAGTGAGCATGTTATCAAGTGATGAAGCTGCCAATCACCAGTAGCACATAGCTGAGGCCTTCTGAGTCATCCAAATAGTTTCAGTGAGGAACGTTCAAGCTTAACACAGAATTTGATGCAGATTTGTTGCTCTACTCCCTCAGTCATTTTGAATGTGAAGGCCACATAATACACATGCTCACTCACGGGTGACTACTGCCCCCAACTGACTAGTACCATGAAGTCATCATTGTTCAAGCATGTGCATTCCAGTCAACTCTCTTTGGCTGCCAGGTTACACTGATCTCATGCAAACTATCCTCATTATGTTAAAAATGGCTGGATTTTCCTAGATAGTTCATATATATATAAAAGTGATTATAGTATAACATATTTGGAATTGGACCAAGAAGAAAGTTAATTCTAAACCTGGCATACTAACTAAAATTTTTCTTTGACAATAAGCAGAAATGTTACATAAGTCCTTAGGAGTTGTATACAATAAAAAAATATATGGATACTTATTCATTTTAAAAAGAGAAAAAAGTAGTAATCTTAATATTTTGCCCACAAATAACATTCTCTTAAAATATATAGTGTTCTGCTAACTAATGAAAATTATTAATACAACAATTTGTGTGAATATAAAATTGGAAAAGCAAATGAGTTTGTGTACTGGAAAATAAAATTAAATGAATGAAAATAAATTAGTCTGACTTGAAAAGCACTGTTTTATTAACATGTTGAGTGATCGTTCAAAGCAGAATATTTTGAGACATTGCTTCATTTTTACAATAATCAACTAGGAGCAGATGACACTGAGTTTGAAGATAATCACAGCCACACTGATACAGTTTGAACTGTTTCAGAGCAACACTGATTGCCTCCATCTAGTGACCATGCCCCTTCTCTATCCAAGAGGTCCTGTTTTAAAAATGTAGATGTAAACAAAACTGGAGTTTTCAGGATCCCTCTGTAGCAGGCATTATTGCCTTCAGTCCATTCACAAGAACACTTAAATCATGGATATTCAATAACTTACCAAAATGCACACTAAATAGGCATTGAATTACAACTTGTAAAACCTTGGAAACTGGCTGAAATAACCCCAAAGCCATTAGCAAAAATTATTTTGTGTATATGCATAGATAGTATCCATTTATAATCAGCAATATTACATTATTTACCAAAAAGTTTTCTGATCTAAATAAAAAGTTCTATAATTAATTTCAAGTAAATTTCCAGTCCAGGTATAGCCATATACCAAGGCCTTTTGTCCTACCTGCAGTAACACCATCACTTTCCAAATTATTGCTCTAGCATCTGAAAACTGTAGGACTAACCTGGTTATTAGTAAAAGAAATGAAAGATAAGGGGTCTGTGAGTCATAATGGACTAGAGACATCAGTTTTCTGATCCTCCAAGCTGATATTTGCTTCTCCTCGCTGAGGCTCTTATAGCCACTGCTGAAAAATCTCCAGTAGTAAGAAATATACTTCCATTAGTAGATAAGGCATTCCTTCCATTTCCTGAAAAATGCATATTTTTTAAAATAGATCTTCCTTATGTTGAGGGGAATTCCCTCTGTTTGGGGATATTCAAGACAGTTTTAGGAGACTTGTCATGGCAAAGAGACTGGATTAGAAATTTCATCTCAGACATTACCTGGGTTAGAGCCAGAAGAAGGATGAGTTGCATGAGCCAAACTCAGATAATTCCAAAGTACAGGGCCACTCTAGTTCACTACTATGAAGGGACTTAGAGGAATGGTACAACTAAAAGTGAGTCCAGGTGTTACTATTTTCTTCATTGATAGGTAAGAGATATTGGAGGTTGGCCAATGAAGGTTGAGAATAATTTAAGAAATTAGAATAGTGTTTTGCAATATTGCAATATCATATATTTGGAATTAAGTGATGCAGTGAAATAGCCTATAAGGTGGGGCCATAGCATTATTGCAGCTCTTATGTTTTGGTTATGAGGGAAGCTGAAATATTGTGGTTAGGATGGTAAGTCATGTTTATGACTCAACTAATTGGTCCTGCCCAGTGGTACCTACGCCTGATAACTGAGCACAGATTAACTGAATTAAAAGCTGAAGGGCACACACAAAGACAGCAGATCTCTGGTTGGTTCCAACAGGCTGACTAGGTCCAGTACATGGAATGATCTGATGTCACCAGAGATGAATACAGGAAGTAAAGAAAGTGCACCTCTACATGATGGAAGGTTATACCATAAAAATAGGAACTCAAAAAAGTCCAATCTAAAAAGCAAAAGCAAACAAAGTGGGGAGAATAAAACCAATCTATCACTTAAAAGAAAGGAAGAATCCCCATAAAGACCTCTAAATGAAATAGAGGCAAGCAAACTATCAGATAAAGAATTCTAAATAATGATGATAGAGAAGTTCAATGAGTTCAGTGAGCTCAAAGAAAACTACAAACAACTCTAGGGGAACTACAAACTACTCCAGGGGAACTATGAAGAACTCCAGGGGAGCTACAAGGAACTTACTGAGAACTACACCAGCATTGAAAAGGACATAGAAACTATCAATAAAAGCCAGGAGGAAATGAAGAATACAATTTCCAAATTGAAGAATACAGGAGAAGGAATCAACAACAGGCTAGAGGAAGCAGAGGATCTAATGAGTGTGCTGGAGAAAAACATAGAAAAATATTCCAAGACAGTGCAACAGAATGAAAAAAGATGGAAAAAAGAATAAAGAGGTATTAAGAGAGCTGCAGGACAACATGAAACATAATAATATCCATATCATAAGGCTACCAGAAGGAGAAGAGAAACAAGGGATAGAAAACCTGTTGAAAAAGTAATGACAGAAAACTACCCTAACTTGATGAGTGAAAATGTCACTGAAGTTGAGGAAGCACGGACAATGAAGATGAAGATGAACCCAAACAGGCCCACTCCAAGACATGTCATAATTAAAATGGCAAATTTCAAAGACAAGGAGAGAATCCTAAAAGCATCACGAGAGAAACAGCTAATAACATAAGGGGGCTTCAATACAGTTATCAAATGATTACTCAATGGAAACATTACAAGCCAGAAGAGAATGGCAAAAAATATCCCAAGTAATGAAAAACAAAGGCCTATAACCAAGACTACTCTACCCAGCAAGGCTCCCATTCAAAATGAAAGGTGAAATAAGGAGTTTCCCAGACAAAAGAAGGCTAAAAGAATACACCTCAACCAAACCAGCATTTCAAGGGATGCTAGAGGGTCTGCTTTAAAAGGATGAAGAAACAGAGAAAGACAGAGAAGAACACAGGTACAAAAAGGAAAAGTTCAATGAATAAGTACCTGTCAATAACAACCTTAAATGTAAATGGATTAAATATGCCAATCAAAAGGCATAGGGTAGCTGAATGAATAAGAAAACATGACCCATTTATATGCTGTCTACAAGAGACCCACGTCAGAACAAAAAATTGACAGGCTGAAAATGCAGGGAAGAAAAAAATGTATGTCAAGCAAATGGACATGAAAGAAAAACTGTGGTAGCAATATTTATTTCAGACAAAATAGATTTTATAATGAAGGCCATCAAAAGAGACAAAGAAGAACATTACATAATACTTATGGGAATAATCCATCAAGAAAATATAAACCTTGTAAACATATATGCACCCAACATAGGAGTACCCAAATATATAAGAAAAAATCTTGGAGGACTTCAAGAAGGACATTGACAGCAACACACTAATAGTAGGGGATTTTAATACCTCATCATCAACAGATCTCCCAAGCAAAAAAGCACCAAAGATATTGTAACATTGAACAACATTCTTGATAGAATGGACTTAACTGATATATACTGAACTTTCCACCCCAAAGAAGCAAAATACACATTCCTTTCAAATGCACATGGAACATTCTCAAAGATAGACCACATGGTAGGCCACAAGACAAGCCTCCACAAATTCAAGAAAATTGAAATCATACCAAGCATCTTCTCAGATCACAATGGCTTGAAAGTAGAAACCAACCTCAAGGGAAAAAAAACAAAAACATTCTAATTCATGGAGACTGAATAACATGCTATTAAGTAATGTGTTACATTACTTAACAATGAGATCAAAGAAGAAATCAAAAAGTTTCTGGAAACAAATGAAAATGAATACATAACAGTCCAAAACATATGGGACACAGCAAAGGCAGCCCTCAGAGAGAAGTTCATAGCAATACAGGCCAACCAAAAAAGAAAACAAACAGGTTAAAAGAAGCTCATACAAACAACCTAACCATAAAACTGTAAGAATTAGAGGAGCAACAACAAACAAAGCCCAGAGCAACTAGAAGGAAGGAAATAATCAAGATCAGAGCAGAATGAAATGACTTAGAGACTGTAACTACAATTGAAAGAATCAATAAATCCAGGACCTGGTTGTTTGAAAAGATAAACAAAATTGACAAGTCTTTAATTAGACTCATCAAGAAAAAAAGAGGGGACCAAATAAATAAAATTAGAAATGACAGAGGAAAAATCACAACCAATACCACAGAAATACAAAGGATTATAAGGAATTACTACAAACAACTGTATGACAGGAAATTTGACAACCTGGGTGAAATGGACAAATTTCTGGAAATGTCTAATCTACCAAAACTGAATCCAGAAGAAGCAGAGAGGCTCAATAGACCAATAACAACTAGTGAAATTGAGTAAATAACAAAAACTAGTAGTAATAAAAAACTCCCAGCACATAAGAGCCCCAGACCGGATATCTACAGAGGTGAATTTTACCAAACATTTAGGGAAGAACTAACTCCTATTCTTCTCAATCTATTCCAGAAAATATAAGAGGAGAGAAGACTTGCACACTCTTTCTATGAGTCCAATATTATTCTAATCCCAAAACCAGGTCAAGACACAACAAAGAAAGAAAGCTACAGGCCAGTATCTCTGATGGACTTAGATTCTAAAATTATCAACAAAATATTGACAAACCAGATCCAGCAATACATAAAAAAGATCATACAACATGATTAAGTAGGCTTCATCCCAGGGATGCAAGGATGGTACAACATTCACAAATCAATAAATGTAATACACCACATAAACAAACTGAAAGACAAAAACATATGATCATATCAATAGATGCTGAAAAGCATTTGATAAAATACATTACCCATTTACAATAAAAAATCTCAGCAAAATGGGAATTGAGGGAGCATACCTCAATATAATAAAGGCTGTGTATGAGAAACCTGGAGCCAAAATCATGCTCAATGGGCAAAAACTAAAAGTTTTTCCCCTAAGATTAGGAACAAGGCAAGGCTGTCCACTATCTCCTTTCCTGTTAACATCATTTTGGAAGTTTTAGTCATAGTGAGCAGACAATAAAGGAGAATCAGAGGCATCCAAATTGGAAAGAAGGAAGTAAAACTGTCATTATTTGCATATGACATGATGGTGTACATAGAAATCCTGATAGACTCCATCAAACATCTACTCAATCTAATAAACAAATTTAGCAAAGTAGCTAGACATGAGGTCAATATACAGAAATCAAATGCATTTTTGTATACCAATAATGAAATATCAGAGATAGAAACTAAAAAACAAATCCCATTTACCATAGCAACAAGAAAAATAAAATACTTAGGAATAAACTTAACCAAGGATATAAGAGACTTATACTCAGAAAACTACAGAACACTGAAGAAAGAAATTAAGGAAGAAACAATTAAATGGAAGCATATACCATGTTCATGGATGGGAAGAATTAACATCATTAAAATGTCCATACTACCCAAAGCAATCTATAGATTCAATGCAATCCCAATTAAAATACCAATGACATACTTCACAGAGATAGAAAAAATACTTCAAAAATTTATATAAAGCCAAAAACACCCATGAGTAGCTACAGCAATCATGAGAAAGAAGAATAAGGTAGGAGGAATCACAATACTGGACATCAAACTATACTACAAGGCAACTATAATCAAAACATTCTGGTACTGGGATAAGAACATACATATAGATCAATGGAACAGAATAGACAGCCCAGAAATAAACCCAGGACTCTATGGTCAATTAATATTCAAAAAGGGGGAAGGAATATAAAATGGAGTAAAAACAGTCTCTTCAACAAGTGGTGTTGGGAGAACTGGACAGCAACATGCAAAAAAATAAAACTAGACCACCAACTTACACCATACACCAGAATAAACTCAAGATGGATAAAGGACTGAAACATAAGCAGTGCCACCATAAAGGTTCTGGAGAAAAATATAGGCAGCAAAATTTTAGATATCCTACACAGAAATATGTTTACTGATACTTCTCCAAGGGCAAAGGAAATAAAAGAACAAATAAACAAATGGGACTATATCAAACTGAAAAGTTTCTGTTCGGCTAAAGAAAACACCAGCAAAATTCAAAGGGAACCAGCTGTATGGGAAAACATATTTGCCAATGATACCTCAGACAAGGGTTTGATCTCCAAAATTTATGAAGAACTTATATGACTCAGCACGAGGGAGAGACAGACAGCCCAATTAAAAAATGGGCAAAGGACCTGAACAGACACTTCTTGAGGAGGACATGCAAAGGCCCTATAGGCATATGAAGGAATGCTTAACATCATACTAGCCATCAGAGAGATGCAAATTAAAACCACGATGAGACACCTCCTCACACCTGTCAGAATGGCAATCATCAACAAATCAACAAACAACAAGTGCTGGTGAGGATGTGGAGAAAAGGGAACACTGATGCACTGTTGGTAGGAATGCAGACTGGTCCAGTCATTATGGAAACAGTATGAAATTTCTTCAAAAGGCTAAAAATGGAACTGCCTTTTGATCCAGCAAGTCCACTGCTAGGATTATACCTGAAAAACTCTGAAACACACTAGTTCAAAAGAACTTTTGCACCCCTATGTTCATAGCAGTGCTATTTATAATATCCAAGTGCTGGATACATACAGCCTAAGTGCCCATCAGTGGATGAATGGATCAAAAACTTTGGTACATTTACACAATGGAATACTACACAGTGGAAAGAAAGAAGAAATGTCTACCTTTTGGAACAAAATGGGTGGAACTGGAAAGAGTTATGCTTAGTGAAATATGCCAGTCAGTGAAAAACAACTACCATATGATCTCACCAATATAGGAGACTAATGAACAAAACAAACAAACAAAACAGAACCAGAAGCATGGAAACAGACTTTCAGTGTGCAGAGGGGAGGCAGAAGGGGAGAAATAGGCAAAGAAGGGGAGAAGTTTAGTCAAGGAACTAGCATGGATGACCCATGGACATGGACAACATGAGGTATTGACTGTGGGAGGGGGGATGGGCAGGGTAGGGAAGGGGAGAACAGTGGGGGAGAATGGGATGAATATAATACAACAGCAATACAATAAAAATAAAAGAAAAAATTCTATAAATTTCTAAAAACAAAGGATGGTAAATCAGTGGATAATTGTTTTCTACAGAAATAGCTGTTCTCTTTCTTCCCATACCTCCACATTTATTCAGAGCAGGATGTAACTATTCAGAAGATTAAATTTCATCCCTGTTGAATCTGGTCATAGCATGTGATTGCATTACAGCAAATAAGGTGCAAGCAGAAACACATGGAAATCAACATGACTCTAAAAAGGAGTGGGGCTCAATTTTCTACTTCCTTTATCCTGCTGCCTGGAATGCTTAAGTGATGACTGAAGGTGAGTAGCCATATTGCACCATGAAGATAAATGCCATGCCATAAGATTGTATCCAGAAAGTGCAGACTTCAAGGCTTTGTGGAGTAGCCATAGCATCTCTAAACTGCCAATTGATGGGATCCCTTTCTCATGAGAGATGACAACATCTATCTTTTCAAAATCATGGCTATTTTGGGCTTGTCTGTAATAATAAGCCATATGCAATTCTAACTGATAGGGAGGGTGATGAAAAGAGAATTAAGAACTCACTCTTACAGTTGAGAGGAAGAAATTAGTGAGGACAGAGGAAGGTTTTCTGGCTATACCATAACCTTCCCTAGTTATGGAGGTCCATGTGAATTGTTGTAAGAGACATGCGGATTTTCATTCACATGAGATGTCTGGGAATTTCTATTCTGCTTCATATCCTTTCTAATGAAACAACATACCCGAAGGGTTTATTTGCCTTAGGGTTGTCACTCAGTTGATCTACATAAAAGTAGAGAATTGGTTACCAGGGGCTGGGAGGCTAGAGAGGTAGGGAGAGGTTGGTCAACACTCCCACTCATATCATGTCTCATGCAGAGTTTTATGGCAAAACATCAAACCACCCTGATGAACAGCCAAAAGTTGGTGCACTGTGACTTCTGGCTTTTCCCCAAACTAAAATCACCCTGGAAAAGAGTGAGATTTCAGACCTTTGATGAGATTCAGGAAAATATGATGGGGTAGTGGATGGCATTTGGAAGAACTATATAAGGTTCCAAGGTGCCTTCTTTGAAGGGGACTGAAGCATCATTGCCCTATGTACAATGTCTCTTGTATCTTGTTCAATAAATGTTACTATTTTTCACATTACATGGCTGGATACCATTTGGACAGACCTGTTATATGAGGTGATGGATGTGTTAATTAACTAGATGATGGAAAGGCTTTCATGTATACACATATCATGTATACACAAATCCCCAACATATACAGTTTAAATACATTACAATTTTGTTTGTCAATTATACCTCAGTAAAGATGAGAAAAAAATAAAATAAAAACAAATAGTATTCATACAAACAGTAAAAAGTAAAGCAGAAACATAATGGTTATAACCACACGTTCAGTGGTCATAGAGTCACACTTGTGGCAGCAACTGCAGGAGCAAAACCCTGGGGGTTGGGGGGAGAGTGTGACAGTCTAATTTTAGGCATGTGGCCATGTCATCAATGATTTATAGCTCTGAGGGACAGAGCACAAAGACTTCATTCTGATTTTCACATCCAAACACAGTATAGGGACACATTTACAATTAAACACATACAAACACACACCCCTCAAGTAAGTAAATAATTTCTTAATGCTTACTCTATACTGGAGAAGTAAAATAAATAAGTAAAGCAATTAAACAGATTATTAAAGCAAAAAAGGAGAACTCAAAATGACTCTTTGAGTCAAAGATATATTTTTTCAGCTGATTGTATAAATAATTACCCCATTTCTGTACTCTGCTTTGAAAGCAAATAAAATTTCTTAAGTTGATATGCTTTTTGTTCATATATTAAAGAAGTGAAAGTTGCACTTTCAAACATATTAGTGCTTCTACTTGAGTAAAATTCCACATGCTGCCATTGCCTAGGAACGTTAGGTTTGAAATGTCTTTGCCATCTGGAACAAATGGTTTAGCTCCCAGCTGTATTCACTTAGTTCTTTATCTTGCCTAAGTGGAAATGTTGATTGTCTAGGCAAAGGCTTCTTCTGGATAAAGCAAAAGATGGTTTAATCTGTACTTTGTATATACACTGAAAGCCTAGACTTTGAGCTGAAGGCATTTCCACCCACATCCAATATAATCATGTCTCGTTTTCTCCCAGTAGGATAGCTAGAATTTACGATCAGCTATGACCATCTCTCAGAGGGGATTACATTGCTATGGGGTTTCAGAATTTCTGCAATGCTTTGATCTTTCAGAATCTATGGCTTGGTATTAACTGCAAAGCAAGGTTGCACAGATTAATATAAAAGGAACTGAAAAGACAACGTTGATTACAATTCTTGTGATTTTTTAGAAAAAATATTTTGAAAGAGATTCTTTTCCTTATCTTTGACTGAGGCAGCATAGTATGGCGGTTAAGGATCTGGCCCTCCCTCCATAGTGCTTGGTCTAAACCCATGTTCTGTTGCTTATCAACTGTGTGTCTTCGTTCACATCCTCTTTCTTTGTACTTTTTTTGTCTCTTTTGTAAAATAGGGGCAGTGTTAACATTTATCTCTAAGGATGTTTAGAGAGTACTAAAAAGGTTATTTAATGTAAAACAACTTGAACAATGAATGGTTAGAAAATAAGTGCTCTATTGATATTTGTTAAAATTAAAGAAGCTGATTTTTTTTTTCTTTTTCTTTTTTTCTTTTTTTTCACCAATGTATGGTTGCTTTTCACCTGCCTTCAGCTAAGGACCTGGCTGGAGACCTGGCTTGCAACCTGATTATGTGCCTTGGCTGGGAATTGAACCAGCAACCTTTGGGTTTGCAGGCCAGCACTTTATCCACTGTGCTACACCAACCAAGGTTCGATTTTTTTTTTTTTTTTTTTTTATATTATGCTATTCTAGAAAGAGTTAATGGCACAAACTCTCCATATACAACCTTCAACGAAAATAAGGGAAAAATTAAAAAATTGTTAACATAAAACAGTTAGCTGTTTTACATTTTTTCTTATGTCTCTCCTGTGATGTAGATATTTTTAACTCCATTTCTACATAAAGCAACTAAAGAATATGCAACTCATGAGGGATGATCTAGGTACACTCTACACTATATAAGGTTAATTACTATACAAATACTACAGAAAGGAAGCTATAATTCTGCAATTCCAGAGGGAAAAAACTTAGTTCTAATGCAAGCTTATCATAATTAAATTAAAAGAACATTATCAATCATCCATTTTACTACCATGTACACATTATATTTGGAGCACTTTAATAAAATAAATGAGATATTATCTCAAATCTGTCAGAATAGCTATCATCAATAAATCAACAAATAAATGCTGGCCAGAATGTGGAAGAAAGGGAGCTCTTGAGTACTCATGATGAGAAGGCAAACTGGTGCAGCCACTATGAAAAACAATATGGAGGTTCCTCAAAAATTAAAAATGAAACTGCCTTACATAATAGCAATTTCTGGTTATATATCAGGAAACACTAAACACTAATTCTAAAGAACATATGAATCCCCGTGTTCATTGCAGTATTATTTACAATAGACAAGATATAGAAACAACCCAAGCCCTGGCTGGTAGCACAGTGGATAAGGTGCCGGCCTGTGAACCCAAAGGTGGCAGGTTCGATTCCCAGCCAGGGCAACATAACTAGGTTGCAAGCCAGGTCTCCAGTCAGGTCTGTGGCTGGAGGCAGGTGAAAAGCAACCACACATTGATGTCTCTCTCCCTCTCTGCCTCCCTCTCTTCCCCTCTTTCTAAAAAT
>PVIW01016638.1:0-16097 GCA_004026585.1 Noctilio leporinus | reverse complement strand
ACTGTATGGGAAAACATAATTGCCAATGATATCTCAGACAAGGGTCTGATCTCCAAAATATATAAAGAACTAATGCAACTCAACACCAGGGAGACAGACAGCCCAATTAAAAAATGGGCAAAGGACCTGAACAGACAACTCACTGAGGAAGATATACAAAGGGCCCAGAGGCATATGAAAGAATGCTCAACATCGCTAGCCATCAGAGAGATGCAAATTAAAACTGCATTAAGATACCACCTCACACCTGTCAGAATGGCAATCATCAACAAATCAATAAACAAAAAGTGTTGGTGAGGATGTGGGGCAAAGGGAACCCTCATACACTGTTGGTGGGAATGCAGGCTGGTGCAGCCACTGTGGAAAACAGTATGGGGTTTCCTTAAAAAACTAAAAATGGAACTGCCTTTTGATCCAGCAATTCCACTACTTGGACTATTCCCAAAGAATCCTGAAACACCAATTCATAGAACCTATGCACACCTATGTTTATAGCGGCACTATTTACAATAGCCAAGTGCTGGAAACAGCCTAAGAGCCCATCAGTGGATGATTGGATCAAAAAACTTTGGTACATTTACACATTGGAATTCTATATAGCAGAAAGAAAGAAGGAACTTGTATCCTTTGTAACAACATGGATGGAACTGGAGAGTATTATGCTTAGTGAAATAAGCCAGATAGTGAAGGACAAATATCATATGATCTCACCCATTATGGGACAATAATGAGCAAAACTAACAACAAGCAAAACAGAACCAAGTATATGAATACAAGGAATAGGCCTTCAGTGGTCATGGGGAAGGGGTTGGAGGGGAGGGGGGAGGTAGAGGCAAAGAAGGGGAGCAGCTTAGACAAGAACCTAGTATAAAGGAACCATGGACATGGAGAACAGGTGGGATTGACTTTGGGGGAAATGGGTGGGTAGGGAGGGGAAGAGAGAGGAGCATAAAGGGGATGGATGTAATACAACAACAATAAAAAAAAAAAAAAAACTTGAGCAACTATTAAGAACTTCTGTAAAAAAAAAATAATAATAATAAGTTCCAAGGACCCAGCATTATGACATAGGCTGTGATTCTCTGGATTCAAAGAATTCTGTGGTGAGATCTGCTTTCTCCAGTTGGAGCCCTTCCACCTTTGCATGTCACAGCTGCGGTAGTGCTGCCTTTCTGAGACCTGCATTTCCATTCTACCAGGCCCCACGAAGCTGGCCATGGTGTCTGCTCAGAGTGGACCCCAGGGAGGGTAGCTCAGAGCTGTTGTGACTGCTGGGGAGAACCTGAAATGATAGTAATGCAATCACCATCTCAAAACTGTATGCTGAAAGCTTTCACCATAGTATCATGTTCATGCCTTATGACACCAGCACATGGTTAAACCCAGAGCTCAGGTTGTTCTGAGGCTGGCTCCATCCATCTATCCAGCATTGCCTTCTGCCATGCCCCCTTAGAACATTTCTTGGACGACCCATGTTTATTTCTACCTTCACACCTCTACTCATAGTTTATCCTTTCCACTCTTCCTTCCCCTGAGCCAGGTAGGGACCATGTGCAAAGACCACCTTTTTTGGGATGTCTACCTGACTGATTGCCCTTGCAAAAACAAACTCTCATCTCAGATGGCATCTCATCTATATTCCTTGTATCTCTAAACAAAGTCACGAGAAGTAAATCTGACATATACATGTTAGTATGCTCAAGGTCATATAATATATTAAAAATAGTTGTAATCATTTTTGGAAAACAAAGTTGTACTAAAAAGAAATATAGGAAGAGGAAAAACAGAACAGCTGAATATCAGCAGGTGCTCTACCAGTAAATGCCAGTGCTTTGCAATATCCAAGTGAAGCCCTACATTTTGGTCTGGCTTGGGAGCAAACCAGTGTGACCTTCTGGCTTTTCACTAAGAAAGGCCTTAATAGAGCCACACAGGTGGCCCTAGGCCCCTTGAATATGTAACTTATGCACCTGACCCTGGGTGGGGCACAGGCCTGCAGCTAGGGGAAGGTGGCAGAGGGGCTGTTTGGGTATCAGAGTGGTAGGGATTGAGCTTGGTTTCGGTTTGTGTACACATATGAGACCACCAGAGGCACTAAAGCCCAGCCTTACTGGTCAACCCAAAAGGTCACCTCCAGCACATCACCATGAATGTACTGGTGTCCCTCACTGTTCCTGTAGGCCGGAACATAGCCCCCAAAGCTTGTGACTTAAACTGGGCAGCATCACTGGGTTGGGCTGTGCTTTCCCCTTTCCTTTTCACTGCCAAGGAGAGAAAGGCCTCTCCCACACCTCATCTGGGCAGGCCTGACAGTATATCATCCCAGGTAGGATTTTTGTGGTTGTTTTTGATTGGTTGGACTCTAAGGCCTGACGCTGCAGAGCACTTGGATCTAAAGCCCTGGCCCTTGGGTGACCTTATATTTGCAGGTGCGCATAGACAGTTGGGTGTGCTGTAGAGAAAGGGACCATGTTTGCAAGACCTGGAAGCTTCCTGAGAAACTTTTGGTCAGGGCAGTATTAGCCTTAGTTGGCACAAAGGGGAAAGGAGTGCAGGTGCTCTGAGTGTTTGAGTGACTTGGGACAACATACCCATTCTGGGTTCTGTCCTTCTCTTCAGCAAGGAAAAAAGGAATAATGACAATGGAGTTAGCCAAGGTTTATTGAGCACCTAATCCATTCCCTGAATGATGGGAAGAATTTTTTTTCTTTTCTTCTTCTTTTTTTTTTTGGATTATTATGAATAAAGCTGCTATGAACAATTATATACAGATTTTCTTGGGCATATTTTTTTCTCTTGGGTAGATGCATAGAGGTGGAATAAGTTTATAATTAACTTTACAAGAAACTGCTGTTTTTCAAAGTGATTGTAAGTTATTACATTCCTATCAGTATCACACAATCATTACATGCT
Organism: Noctilio leporinus; assembly: GCA_004026585.1. Taxonomy (NCBI): domain Eukaryota; kingdom Metazoa; phylum Chordata; class Mammalia; order Chiroptera; family Noctilionidae; genus Noctilio; species Noctilio leporinus. The sequence goes on along the minus strand of PVIW01016638.1, from coordinate 13,184 downwards.
TGTTAACATATGGTGTTCTGTTGTTTTTTAATGCTCTTCTAATCAGTATAGTGGGTAAAACAGATCCTGGTTTTAAGTCACATTTTTACTGAGGAACTTTTCATGTGCTTTTTGGTCATTTATATATCTTTTATAATGTGATGGTTGGAATCTTTAAATATTCTTAATTGAATTATCTATATTCCAATTATTGTATTGTAAGAGTTATTAATATATTATAGATACAAATCTTATGTAATATATGTATTGAAAATACCGAGAGATCAAAGATGGTGACAAAGTAGAGAGCAGTGCTGATGGTGTTCTCAAGTACCAGAGAAGCTAGAGGATAGGATAGGGAGCACGATACAACTTCAGGTCCCTAAGAATTGGAGGGGTCAGCATCTGGACTCAGGGGAGCACAGCCAGAGGCTGCAGAGACCTACAGGAGAGCAGCCCACAGGTCCAGAATATAACCAGACAGCCCAAATAAAGCCCACACCAAAAGCAACAAGTGGAGAAAATCTGGGAGACTGCTAAATTGAACTCCACAAAACTCCTAACACAGAAGGGTGCTCAATTAAGGAAAGGAAGCAAAGCAGATTAATCCAAGGAAAAAACAAAAAAACAAAAAGCAAGCAACAACAGAAACCCAAAATGGGGAAAAAAAGAATCAGTCCATCACCAAAAGGAAAGGAAGAATCCCCAGAAAGACCATAAAAGGAAACAGAGGCACCTGAAATATCAGATAAGGAATTCAAAAGAATGATGATAGAGAAACTCGATGACCTTTGCCAGCTCAAAGAAAACTATGAACAACATCAGGGAAGTTACAAGGAACTTACTGAGAGCTACAACAGCATGAAAAAGGACATAGAAACTATCAATAAGTGCCAGGAGGAAATGAAGAATACAATTTCTGAATTGAAGAATACAGTAGAAGGAATCAACAGTAGGCTAGAGGAAGCAGAGGACCGGATCAGCGAGTTGGAGGACAATGTAGACAAATACTCCAAGATAGTACAAGAGAATAAAAAAGGCTGAAAAAGATTGAAGAGGGTTTAAGAGAGCTACAGGACAACATGAAACATAACAACATCTAAATCATAGGGATACCAGAAGGAGAAGAGAAACAAGGAATGGAAAACCTGTTCAAAAAAGTAATGATAGAGAATTTCCCTAACATGATGAGTGAAAACATGAAACAAGTTCAGGAAGCACAGAGGGTGCCAATGAAGATCAACCCAAACAGACGAACACCAAGGTACATTATTATTAAAATGGCTAATTTCAAAGACTAAGAGGGAATCCTGAAATATTCAAGAGAGAAATGACAAATAATATATAAGGGGGCTCCAATAAGGCTATCAAATGATTATTCAACAAAAACAATTCAAGCCACAAGGGAATGACAAAAAGTATTCCAAGTAATGGTAAACAAAGGCCTGCAACCAAGAATACTCTACCCAGCAAGGCTCTCATTCAAGATGGAAGGAGAAATAAGGAGTTTCCCAGACAAAAAACAAAACAAAACAAAAACAAAAAAATAAAAGAATATATCTCTACCAAACCAGCATTGCAAGAAATGCTAAAGGGTCTGCTCTAAAAATAAATAAATAAATAAAATTAAGAAACAGAGAAAGCCAAAGAGGAATACAGACACAAAGGGAGGAAATGGCAATGAATAAGTATCAATCATAACCTCAAGTGTAAATGAATTAAATGCACCAATCAAAAGACATAGGGTAACCAAATGGTTAAGACACTATGACCCCCATATATGCTATGTTCAAGAGACCAACCTCGGAACAAAAGATTGACACAGATTGAGAGTGAAGGGATGGAAATATATATATCAAGTAAATGGACATGAAAAACAAGCTGGAGTAGCAATACTGATTTCAGACAAAATAGATTTTATAATGAAGGTCATAAAAAGGAACAAAGATGGACATTTCATAATACTTAAGGGAACAATGCATCAAGAAGAAATAACTCTGGTATACATATATGCACCCAACATAGGAGCTCTGAAACATATAAGGAAAATCTTGGAAGACTTTAAGAAAGATATAGACAGCAACACACTAATAGTAGGGGATTTTAATACCCCACTATCAATAATGGACAGATCTTCCAAACAAAAAATTCCCCAAGGTGTTGTGGCATTGAACAACACTCTAGAGGAAATGGACCAAACTGATGTATACAGAGTCTTTGACCCCAAAGAAGCAAAATACACAGTCTTTTCAAATGCACATGGATCATTCTCCAAGATAGAACACATGGTATGTAACAAGAAAAGCTTCCACAAATACAGGAAAATTAAAATCATACAAAGCATCTTCTCAGATCACAATGGCTTGAAACTAGAAACCAATCTCAAGGGAAAAAAACAAAAATTCTCTAACTCATGGAGATTGAATAACATGCTTTTAAGCAATGAATGGGTTAACAATGAGATCAAAGATGAAATCGAAAAGTTCCTGGAAACAAATAACAATGAACACACAATAGCCCAAAACCTATGGGATACAGCAAAGGCAGTGCTCAGAGGTAAATGTATAGGAATACAGGCCTTCCTAAAAATGTCACAAGAAGTTTATAAAAACAACCTAACCATAAAGCTGCAAGAACTAGAGGAGCAACAACAAACAAAGCCCAGGCAAATAGAAGGAAGGAAATCATCAAGATCAGAGAAGAACTAGATAACTCAAAAATTCAAACTATAATTCGAAGAATCAACAGGTCCAGGAGCTGGTTCTTTGAAAAAATAAACAAAATTGACAAGCCTTTGTCCAGACTCATCAAGGAAAAGAGAGAGAGGACCCAAATAAACAGAATCAGAATTGACAGAGGAGAAATCACAACTGATACCTCAGAAATACAAAAGATTGTAAGAAATACTACAAACAGCTATATGACAAAAAAAATATGACAACCTGCATGATTATACATTTCTGGAAATGTATAATCTACCAAAACTGAACCTAGAAGAAGCAGAAAGCCTGAATAGGCCAATAACAACTAGTGAAATTAAAGAAGTAATTCAAAATCTCTCAAAGCACAAAAGACCTGTACCAGATGGACACACAGGTGAATTTTACCAAACATTTAAAGAAGAACTAACTCCTATCCTTCTCAAACTATACCAAAAAATACAGGAAGATAGAAGACTCCCAAACTCTTTCTATGAGGCCAATGTTATTCTAATCCCAAAACCAGGGTTAGACACAACTAAGAAGGAAAGCTACAGGCCAATATCTCTGATGAACATAGATGCTAAAATTCTCAACAAAATATTGGCCAATCGGATTCAGCAGTATATTACAAAGATCATACACCATGATCAAGTGGGCTTCATCCCAGGGATGCAGGGTGCTACAACATTCCCAAATCAATAATTGTAATACACCACATCAACAAATTGAAAGACAAAAACCATATGATCATATCAATAGATGCTGAAAAAGCATTTGATAAAGTGCAGCAACCATTTATGATAAAAACCCTCAGCAAAATGAGAATAGAGGGAGCATACCTCAATATCATAAAGGCCATCTATGAGAAACCTGAAGGCAACATCATAGATAACGGACAAAAACTGAAAAATTTCCCCCTAAGATCAGGAACGAGACAAGGCTGTCCACTTTCTCCACTTCTATTCAACATTGTCTTGGAAGTTCTAACTATAGCCAGCAGGGAAGAAAAAGGAATCAAAGATATCCAAATTGGAAAAGAGGAAGTCAAACTGTCATTATTTGCAGATATGATAGTGTATATACAAAACTGGATAGGCTCCACCAAAAACTTACTCGACCTAATAAGCAAATTTAGCAAAATAGCTGGGTATAAAGTCAATATCCAGAACTCAAAAGCATTTTTGTATACCAATAATGAAACAACAGAAATAAATACAAAAAAACAAATCCCATTTACCATAACAACAAGAGAAATAAAGTATCTAGGAATAAACTTAACTGAGGAGGTAAAAGACCTGTACTCAGAAAACTACAGAACAATGAAGAAAGAAATCAAGGAAGATACAAATAAATGGAAGCATATATCATGTTCATGGATGGGAAAAATTAACATCATTAAAATGTCCATACTATCCAAAGCAATCTACAGATTCAATGCAATCCCAATTAAAATACCAATAACAGACTTCACAGAAATAGAAAAAATACTTCAAAAATGTATATGGAGCCAAAAACACCCATGAGTAGCCACCACAATCTTGAGAAAGAAGAGCAAGGTAGGAGGAATCACAATATCAGACTTCAAACAATACTACAAGGCTACTGTCTAGAAAACTATCTGGTACTGGCATAAGAATAGACATATAGATCAATTAAACAGATTAGAGAGTCCAAAAATTAACCCAGTACTCTATGGTCAACTAATACTTGACAAAGGGGGAAGGAACATCAAATGGAGTAAAAACAGCCTCTTCAACAAATGTTGTTGGGAGAACTGAACAGCAACATGCAAAAAAGATAAAACTAGACCACCAACTTACAATACACCATACACCAAAGTGAACTCAAGATGGATAAAGGATTTAAACATAAGCAGTGACACCATAAAGGTCCTGGAGAAAAATATAGGCAGTAAACTTTTGGATATCCTACGCAGAAATATGTTTACTGATACTTCACCAAGGGCAAAGGAAATAAAAGAATGAATCAACAAATGGGACTATATCAAATTGAAAAGTTTCAGTTCAGCTAAAGAAAATATTCGCAAAATTCAAAGGGAACCACTGTATGGGAATACATAGTTGCCAATGATACCTCAGACAAGGATTTGATCTCCAAAATATATAAAGAACTAATGCAACTCAACACCAGGGAGACAGACAGCCCATTTCAAAAATGGGCAAAAGACAACTCACTAAGGAAGATATACAAAGGGCCCAGAGGCATGTGAAAGAATGCTCAACATCACTAGTCATCAGAGAGATGCAAATTAAAACCACAATAAGATACCACCTCACACCTGTCAGAATGACAATCATCAGCAAATCAACAAACAACAAGTGTTGGCGAGGATGCGGGGCAAAGGGAACCCTCATACACTGTTGGTGGGATTGCAAGCTGGTGCAGCCACTGTGGAAAACAGTATGGGGTTTCCTTAAAAAACTAAAAATGGAACTGCCTTTTGATCCAGTGATTCTACTACTTGGACTGTACCCAAAGAATCCTGAAACACCAATTCATAAGAACCTATGCACACCTATGTTCATAGCGGCACTATTTACAATAGCCAAGTGCTGGAAACAGCCTAAGTGCTCATCAGTGGATGATTGGATCAAAAAACTTTGGTACATTTACACAATGGAATACTATACAGCAGAAAGAAAGAAGGAACTCCTACCCTTTGCAACAACATGGATGGAACTGGAGGGTATTATGCTTAGTGAAATAAGCCAGTCAGTGAAGGACAAATACCATATGATCTCACCCATTACATGACAATAATGAACAAAACTAACAACAAGCAAAACAGAACCAAATATATGAATACAAAGAATAGGCCTTCAGTGGTCAGGGGGAATGGGGTTGGGGGGGAAGGGGGGAGGCAGAGGCAAGGAAGGGGAGCAGCTTAGACAAGAACCTAGTATAAAGGAACCATGGATATGGACAACAGGTGGGATTGACTTTGGGGGGAATGGGTGGGTGGGGAGGCGGCCAGAGGGGAGCAAAAAGGGATGTTTGTAATATAATAACAATAAAATTTAAAAAATAAGGTGGAAGGAGACAAAAAAAAAAAAATAGAAAATATTTTTTCTCAGCCTGTGACTTGCTTCCTTGTTTTTCTTTTTTTAATGTTTATTTTTTATTTTTTAAAGATTTTACTCATTACCTCCAGAGGGAAGGGCAGGGAGGCAGGAATAAAGTGAGAGAAATATCAATGTATGGTAGGCTTTCACCTGCCTCCAGCTAGGGATCTGGCTGGAGACCTGGCTTGCAACCTGATTATAAGCCCTGACTGGGAATTGAACCAGTGACCCTTGGGTTCTCAGGCTGGTGCCATTCCACTGAGCCACCAGCCAGGGCTGCCTCCTTATTTTCTTAATGGTGCTTCTCAAGCAGCCAAAATTTTAAATTTTGATAAAACCTGTCTGTTAATATTTTATTTTATAGTTCTAGTTTTTTAGATCTAAAAATACAATGTAACTCAAGGTTACAAATGTCTCCTATGTTTTATTATAGAAATTTTAGAACTTTAGCTTTTTTTAGGTTAATTTTGTGGGTGGTGGGAAGTCACATTTCAAAGATGTGATTTATATCTTCTTTCATTTTTTATTTCTCATTTTTAATTAATTTATTATGGTTGCATTACAATTGTCCCATTTTCCCCCATTGCTTTCCCCTTCCTCACCTACCCCATACCCTCTCCCAGTCAATCCCCACCTTGTTGTCCATGTCCATGGGTCATTGATATTATTTCCTTGACTAAACTCTTCCCCTTCTTTCCCCCTTTTTATCCTCTCCCTTCTGGTCATTGTAAGTCTGTTTTTTGTTTCCATGTCTCTGGTTCTATATATTTTCTATATGACTGTTCAATTAATCCAACATCATTTGTTGAAAATACTATTTTTTTTTTCTTAATGAATTGGTTTCTTTGTCAAAATCAATTGACCATTAATTGGACCTCTTTCTGGACTCTTTTTTTGTTTTTCTTTCTTCTGTTAAGCTACATGTCTACCTTTATGCCATTCTGTATTGTTTTTTAAAACATTTATTCATTTTAATTTTATTCATTATTTTTAGAGAGAGAGGAAGGGAGGGAGGAAGAAAGGGAGAGAAACATCAATGTGTGGCTGCCTTTCGACTGCCTCCAGCTGGAGACATGGCTGGAGACCTGGCTTGCAACCTGGGTATGTGTCCTGACTGGGAATCGAACCAGCAACACTTGGGTTTGCAGGCTGGTGCTCAATCCACTGTGCCACATCAGCCAGGGTGTTTTGATCACTGTAGCTTTATAATGTCTTAAAATCAAACCATATGAGTCATAAAATTTGTTCTTTTTCAAGATTTTTAATATAATTTTAGAATCAATTAGACAATACCGACCAAGAAAGAAAGTTTATTGAGATTTTGGTTGAAAATACATTAAAATTATGTATCAAATTGGGGACAATAGCTATTTTGACAATATTGAGTTTCCAATCCATAACATTTTTTTTCATATATTAAGGTATTTTGTTTTGAATGCTAATGTAAAGAATTTTCTTAATGGGAATAAGTTTTTGAGTCTGGTCCTATTTAATCTTCACATAACAGACAGCATTATTTCCATTTTTCATATGGAAAAATTTGAAGTTTTCAGAGGCTGGGGGACCTGCCAGAGGTCACACATAGCTGAGAGTCACAGAATCGCTTGGGTGCCGCTATTTTTCCTTACTGTGAAGGCTCCTGCCTTCTGTAAGTCAGGGGAACTGCTGCATGCCCCAGACTTATTATTCCTTCCGTTATGAGATGTCCCTGGGAACAGGGTCCATCAGAACAAGACAGCTGGCCCTAAATAAGTCTGGCCTGGATCAGCACACCCATGGCAGGGATGACTGGGCCCTAACTCCCCAGGGAGGTTGTACAGAGAGACACCCTCACAGACCCAGCAGGAATCACACAGGTTATTCCCTCCTTTTTTCGGAAAAGTCTACAAACAAATAAAACATAGCATATCTACCATGGAGACCATCGTGCAGCCACCAGGAAGGATTTAGGAGCCATGGGTAATGTGCAGAGAAGGTAGTGGACACAGAGCCTGTCATGCAGACCTCAAGAACCCACCCTTGGCAGATGTGTGTGTGTGTGTGTGTGTGTGTGTGTGTGTGTGTGTACATATGCACCCATATATGTGTAGGAAACTTGGGCATAAGAATAAGAAAAGGGGACTGTCAGGGTGGCAGGACTGTGACTAGTCTTTTTTCTCTGAAAATGTCATTAATGAAGGGGCATGTCATACACAAGCTGGAGTTGGATCCTGAATTAGGAAGGAAAAAAAAAAAAACAAATAAAAAAAACCCTGTGCTATAAAGGACAATGTGTAAAAATTAAGCATGGACTGCATATTAGAAAATGGTGTTGGCCCAAACAGGTGTGGCTCAGTTGGTTGGGCATTTTCCTGCAAACCAAAAAGTCACCAGTTTAACTCCTGGTCAGGGCACATGCCTGAGTTGCAGATTTGGTCCCCTAGGGTACATATAAAAGGCCAATTGATGTTTCTCTCTCCCATTGATATTTCTCACCCTCTCATTCTTCTTCCCTTCCCCGCTCTCTAAAATAGAAAATAAAATGAAATCTTAAAAAAAAAATTGTGTTGCATCATTGTTAAATTTTCTGGCTTTGATAATGATTCTGCATTCATGCAAGAGAATATCTTAACAATTGTTGAATTTAAGGGTAAACAGACATGTATTGTTCTTTTCTTGTAACTTCTCTGTAGGTTTGCAATTATTTTCCAAATAAAAAGTTAAAAATGCAAAATGCCCATTATCATTACAATTGTATTTGTGTAACTAACAAAGAAGAGAAGGAAAAGATGTCCTGATCTGGGTGTTGACAACTGAAAGTCTGAGGATCCCTTAGGAGATAAGGAAGGGGCTGTGCCCCACAACCTAGGTGTCTAGTTGGTCTTCCCAGAGTACTGAACACTTACTCAGGGAGGTTTAAGATCACAGAATCTTTGAAGTGTAAAGTGGAAGGTGAAGGGAGGTCAATTGAAAATCGATATGCAGGACAAGCAAGTCAGCTCCAAGTTAGAGAGGCCTCCTGGGGCAGGCTGATCCTTCCCACCCTAGCAACCCCAGGGCTATATATAAGGAGTAACAGATTACGGGAGTCTGGGGGAAGTGCCAGGTGATGGGAGACTGGCTAGGCCAAGGGCCTGCCCAGCCCTTTCATTCCCAGGCTTCTATGGACCTGTCTCTTGAGCAGCCATCATATGTCCTATGTCTGCTCCTGGCAATCAGGCCACTCAGGTAAATTTCACCTGCTTGGTCTCAAGTTGTACAAGCAAGATGGGTCAACCCTACTCATCTCACAGAGTCTGAACCTAGAAGCTGTCCAGGTGGAAATGAGGCTAGGAATCCCTGGGCAAAAGCTATTATGTTGTGTGTATCCCTGGGCCCTGGAAGTACCAGGCCCATTTTAAGTGCTCATCAAATATTCAGTGCGTTGTTGATGTGTTTATTCAGCAAATATTTATTCCATGACTGTGCCAGGATCAGAACCAGGGCCAGTGACCAACTGCCCTTACTAGCTGGTATTATAGTGGGAGAGATAGACCCAGGATTAGAGTAGTCTGGGCAGCATGAGGAGCCCTTGCCCCATGAGGTTCCATGTCAACCAAGGGGGAAAGTAAGAGAACAGGCACAGCCTCACAGTCCCATAGGCTGAACCTGCAGAGGGGTTGGTGGTAGGTTTAACTCTCATCTACAGCCATCTTGAAATTCTTAATGATTTTATTTTTGAACTTGTGTTTTCTAAGTGAGGTCCTGGGAAAAAAGTGGAGCTCATGTGATCAGGGAGCATACATGAATATGAGTGTAACCCCATTCCCATATATCTTCATGAAGTCTCATGAGCACATACATGGTGCTTGTGGGCTGAGGGGCCAGAGACTCAGGAAAAACAAGGAGTTTGTCATGTTGACAACTGAGTAAGTGTGGGGGCAAGATAGCCCCAAGAGGTCATGCTTTTTGTTATGACCAGGATGTACTGGACAGTGGTGTACTAAGAAACACAAACAAGGAGCCCCGTTATATGCTTTCTCACCTATGTCATCTCCCTATATCAGCCAACCATGTATGATGAAAATGATGACAAGGATAGAAAGGAAAAGACAATGACCTTCATTCCTTCCAAGACAGTAAGCTAAAGTCAATAGTATTAGTAGAATAAACCTTGGAGTCAAGAAATAAAATAAAAACAGCTGAGTTTGTTAAGTGAAGCATTTGTACTATTCTGATGAGAAAAAACATAAGCATGTATAAGTTATAGTAATTATGGTGAGTCACATGAGTTAAATACTATGTTTGCATTTAAAACTGGCATTGAGCAATAAATGGTAAGATAAATGAAAGATAAATGGTAAAATTCATGCTAAAATTAAATTTTTTTCTTTACTTAGATTAACATTAAATAGCAAATTAAAACACTATGGAAAAAATGAAGACAGGAAAAAAATGAAGAATCTTTACACTTCAGTACCTTTAATCTCACATTTCCTCTGCCCTTTGAACATGGGGCCCATGCCTGAATTTGCACTGGGCCTGGGTGAGCATCCCAGGATGGTTACAGCCCTTGCAAAGAGCAGGTAGGAAGATGTAGGGGAAGGCAGGTGGTCAGAGAGAAGACATCAGAATGGGCCACGTGGTCTGAGGAAAAGTGGGCTCCTCACTGGGTGTGGTGTCTATAGGGAAGAGGGGCAGGGTGGAAGTGGACCACTCAAGTCATGGTATTGAGTGCCATCTTAGGGACAGCCTGGGAGTGAGGTGCAGGACAGAAAGGAAGCAGACCCTTGCTTGGTGTAAACCAGACCAGCTTGGGCTGCCATTTCACTTTAACAAGGCTCTGAGGCCAAGAAGTATTTAGGTGACTTTTGGGCCTAGTTCAGGACTGGCCTTGAGCCTTGCCAGGCTCTGACCCAGAATTATGTGGAGGTGAGGACATTCCCCTCCCACCAGACCTCTGCAGGAGCTGTGGTTAAGGGAAGCATTGATTTCACCACCTCTGGCTATTCACCACTTCACCCCACCCCCAGCCTGGAGGCAATCTTGGCCCCCAGTGGGATAGCCTTCAAGGAAGGTCCAATGTCTTTCTTTTTACTCATTACCAGCTGGAAAATGATGGCGTGTTTGCTGTCTGGGGAACGCTGCCTTCCACTTGAAAGCATGATGATTAAAGCCTAGACTGGTGGTGATGGAAGCAGCTCCATTAGCTTTGGAGGCAGGTGGCACATGACACATGGCTTCCTTCCTTGTGAGCTTCCTTTAGGTCCTCTGCTGGAGTCCTAAATAGGCTCCTAGGGGAGGAACCCCCCCACCCTGCTGCCCCAGGACCACTTGCGATATTAACAGCAGTTCTGTGAGGTCAGCAAGGTGGGGCTGGGCATGAGGGTTAGGAAAGTGGAAATCAAGTGAACTCAGGCTTCTTGTGTGGCTGTGCTGGACTGGGCTAAGTGCATAACCTCATTTAATCCTCACAAGTATTCTCAGAACCATCACCATAACAACTTGCATTTCCAGTGTATTGACTGTCAGGGATTTTCCATGTTTCATCTCAGATTTTCATATGACTTGAACTGACCAAAAGGAGGTAGGCACAGAGCTGATGCATAGGTGCTCTGAAGCCAGAGTTCCCAATCTGTTCCTGAGGACCCTTCAGGACCATAAACATTCCTCCCCTCCTTGCTCCACTTTCTCATTCACTGTACTTCCTGAAAATATTTCCCAAATAAATGCCTTGAACAAAATCCTTATCTCAGGATATGCTTTTGTAGAAATCTGAACTCAGACTGTGTCCCCCTGACCCCAATCACTTCCAATACACAGAGAAGAAATAGGCCCAGTGAAGTAGCAGAGTCTGAGGTCTCCATGAAAGTCCCCAGCATAGCTGGGTCAGACCCCAAACCTCAAGCCCAGGCCCACCTTTAGTGAGCAGAGTTGCCTAGGGTGTCGACTTATCTATAGCCCCAGTGATGTTGGCAGGACAGAGTGGCCAATGGTTGTTTCACCAATCTGACCCAAGGAAAGCTTGGTGGGGATCTCCAGACTTGTAGGTTTTGTGAAGGTTTTCTTTTTTTTTTTTTTTTTAAAGATTTTATTTATTTTTAGAGAGAGGGGAATGGAGGGAGAAAGAGAAGGAGAGAAACATCAATGTGCACTGCCATCTGGGGATCTGGCCCGCAACCCAGGCATGTACCCCCTGACTTGGAAATCAAACCTGTGACCTTTGGCTCTCAGGCTAGCACTCAATCCACTGAGCCATACTAGCCAGGGCTGTGAGGGGGGTTTTGTGTGTTTGTTTGTTTTTGAAGTCTCTACTGGCCTGGCCTAACAAGCAAAGGGAAGAAGAGGAATAATGAGTTGGAGTGTGTAACTCCTACTGGGCTCTAGCCAGATTCAAAGAAACCATTTTAAACAAAGCACCATGGAATTTTAAACTAATTATTGAAACATATGATATTTTAAAAACAATACATTTATTGAGATGTAACTCACATACCATACAATTGGTTTTTCATATATTCACAGTTATACAACCAGTACTACTAATTCCAGAATATTTCCATCAATCCCAAAATAAACACCAAACCCATTAGTAGTCACTTTTAATTCCCACCTCCTGCAGCCCTTGACAAGTAATGATCTACTTTCTTTCTATATAGATTGCCTAACTAGACATTTAATATAAAGTAAAACATATGATATATGGAAGTCTTTTGTTAGTGCCTTTTTTACTTAGTATAATGTTTTCAAAGTCTACATAGGGTGCATGTGATCAGTTGGCAATAACCTTGCATCTCCTTATTTCATGTGCTTATTAACTTTGAAACTATGTTTCTAAGGTTATGATTTAACATCATTGTTTCAGACATAAAGCATTAAATTCTGAGAGCAATTGTCATGTCAAAGGAATATGGTGTTAGAGCAACCATAATTTCTGGACTATATGCAGGGTGAACTGCTAAGGAAATTGCAGACTTCAATAACATACCTTTACATACAGTTTACAATGTGAAGAAGGTGCATGATGCTGATCCCGATGTCACTACACCAACAAGGAATGCATAAGGTATGCAAGGATTGCACAGTGCAGATATTGTACACAGAATCCAGGAGATCATCAATGAAGAGCCTTGATGTTTTGAGAGAAGTAGTTGTACCATAGATGAAGCAAGTCACAAATGGACATTATTATTATTTTTTTATTGTTGTTGTATTACATCCATCCCTTTTCTGCTCCCCTCTGTCCCCCTCCCCACCCACCCATTCCCCCCAAAGTCAATCCCACCTGTTGTCCATGTCCATGGTTCCTTTATACTAGGTTCTTGTCTAAGCTGCTCCCCTTCTTTGCCTCTGCCTCCCCCCTCCCCCCAACCCCTTTCCCCGTGACCACTGCAGGCCTATTCCTTGTATTCATACACTTGGTTCTGTTTTGCTTGTTGTTAGTTTTGCTCATTATTGTCCC
>PVIW01016637.1:0-16100 GCA_004026585.1 Noctilio leporinus | reverse complement strand
ACATAAGCAGTGCCACCATAAAGGTCCTGGAGAAAAATATAGGCAGTAAACTTTTGGATATCCTACGCAAAAATATGTTTACTGATACTTCACCAAGGGCAAAGGAAATCAAAGAACGAATCAACAAATGGGACTATATCAAATTGAAAAGTTTCTGTTCAGCTAAAGAAAACATCAGCAAAATTCAAAGGGAACCAACTGTATGGGAAAATATAATTGCCAATGATACCTCAGACAAGGGTCTGATCTCCAAAATATATAAAGAACTAATGCGACTCAACACCAGGGAGACAGACAGCCCAATTAAAAAATAGGCAAAGGACCTGAACAGACAACTCACTGAGGAAGATATACAAAGGGCCCAGAGGCATATGAAAGAATGCTCATCGTCGCTAGTCATCAGAGAGATGCAAATTATAACTACATTAAGATACCACTTCACACCTGTCAGAATGGCAATCTTCAGCAAATCAACCAACAACAAGTGTTGGCGAGGATGCGGGGCAAAGGGAACCCTCATACACTGTTGGTGGGAATGTAGGCTGGTGCAGCCACTGTGGAAAACAGTATGGGGTTTCCTTAAAAAACTCAAAATGGAACTGCCTTTCGATCCAGCAATTCACTACTTGGACTATACCCAAATAATCCTGAAACACCAATTCATAAGCACCTATGCACACCTATGTTCATAGCAGCACTATTTACCAATAGCCAAGTGCTGGAAACAGCCTAAGTGCCCATCAGTGGATGATTGGATCAAAAAACTTTGGTACATTTACACAATGGAATTTTATATAGCAGAAAGAGAGAAGGAACTTGTACCCTTTGCAACAACATGGATGGAACTGGAGAGTATTATGCTTAGTGAAACAAGCTAGTCAGTGAAGGACAAATATCATATGATCTCACCCATTACGGGACAATAATGAGCAAAAGTAACAACAAGCAAAGTAGAACCAAGTATATGAATATAAGGAATAGGCCTTCAGTGGTCAGGGGGATCGGGGTGGGTGGAGGGGGAGGCAGAGGCAAAGAAGGGGAGCAGCTTAGACAAGAACCTAGTATAAAGGAACCATGGACATGGACAACAGGTGGGATTGATTTTGGGGGGAATGGGTGAATGGGGAGGAGGACAGAGGGGAGTAAAAAGGGGATAGATGTAATACAACAACAATAAAATTAAAAATAAAATAAAAAGAAACTATTTGATCAGTCATTCCACTCATATGAGCCTATTGCTGAACTAGGATGGTACTGAAAGTAATTTAACATACATTTATAATTAAATTGTTACACTTTCTGCTGCTGAAAAATCATACTATTTTAGAAAAGTTCATGGATTAATCTCCCAAAAGAGGTGTGAGATGGAAAGCGTTCAAATTAATTGTTTTATTTACTACCAAACATTGAGTTTGAAAAGCTAATTTTGGCTATAAGTCAGGGTTAATTTAGTGTTTCAAATGTATCTTTTAGAAACTGCATAAAGTCAAGATCATCTTCTTCCCACCACATACAGAAGAGATCTGCAACATAAAGATCATTTTCCTTTCCTAATGGCTCCTATGATCTGGTAAGGGCAGTGGATAATTTTTCAGAGAGATTTTATGCCTAACTTCTCCACCTTGATTTATGTGACCATTGCATTGAGCATCTGTAGTCCATAGATTGTTTGTTTTCCCATTTTATTTATTTATTTTATTTTAGTATTATTTTATGTATTATATTTTATTCGTCAGCCAAAGAAATGATTATTCAATTTTTAGAGAAAAAGGAAGAGAGGGAGAAAGAGAAGGGAAGTAACATCAATGCAAGACAGAACATTGATCAATTGCCTCTCGTATGTACCGTAACTGACCAGGGACCAAGTCTCCAAACTTTTGGTTTATAGGGTGATGCTCCAACCAACTGAGCCACACCAGCCAGGGCAAATTTTGTTTTGTTTTCTAACAGGAAAATAATACAAAGGTAAGTAATGTTAGAAAAAGGATACTATTCATTTGCGTTTGAGAATAATGAGAATATCATACATTCCTGGTGTGGGTATTGCTTAACTAATTTAGGTGACAAGAGTATACACATTAAGTTTAGAGGTGGTCAAATATGGCCAGACTGCTAAGTAAGACAATCAACTCCTCCTGGCATGGCCAGAACTTTCTGGGTTATAGCACTGAAATTTCTATGTCCTGAGAAATTCCTAGCATCCCAGGCCAACTGGAATAATTGGACATCACTGAACATTTGAGTTTAAACTGATACAATTTTGAAAAATGATGAATGGTGTAATATGGAATTGAGTCAGGACTAGTACTAGGCTTTATTCTTAAGGATTGAAAATAGATTTCTTGGTTATGGGATAGAAAAAATTGACAGGAGAATATAAATATGAACTGGAGAGAATATGAACTGGAGAGGTAACAAACTGCAGAAAATCCTCAGAACTGGAGGTTTGGAGAAATTATTTAGAAGTTACTGCTCATTTAATATCAAGCTAGCAATCCAATAATATAAGATAAAACATGATTTAGATTCTTTGAGCCTCTTGTCTGCTTTCTCCATCCCACTAGATCTTTAGTTTGTTTCTAAGAAAAACTGTTGCCTAGACTAGTAGCAACAGCATCACTTGAACATTTATTAGAAATGCAAATTCTTAGGCCCCATAGTTACTGAATTTGAAAATCTAGGGGAACAGCAGAAATCTGTATTTCAAGAAAACCCTGCAAGTGCTTTCAATGAATATTATATGTTGAAAACCATTAATTGAGAGCAATCCTTCCTTTTATGTTTTACATAAGGAAATATATCAAATGTAACAATGTTTGATATAGCATATGGGAAAGATGGATGAAACTACATGGGGCTCAAATCAGGTATTCAGGGCTCATGTTTTGGCACATTTTAGGAAGAGGATTGAAGGCTACACCAACTCTCCCCATGTATCTCTCACCCTTTCCCACCTGTGATGCCAGCCAATAACCAGAAACCAATAATCAGTAACAAATAATGGACTGTTTCATGTTTATTTTTTTTTAATTTAATTTTATTATTGTTCTATTAAATCCATCCTCTTTTTGCTCCCCTCTGTCCTCTTCCCCACCCACCCAATCCCCCACGAGGTCAATCCTACATGTTGTCCATGTCCATTATTCTTCCATACTAGGTTCTTGTCTAAACTGCTTCCCTTCTTTGCCTCTTCCTTCCCCCTCCTCCCACCCCTTCCCCCGGCCCACTGAAGGCCTATTCACTGTATTCATGTATCTGGTTCTATTTTGCTTGTTGTTAGTTTTGTTCATTATTGTCCTGTAATGGATGAGATCATATGGTATTTGTCCTTCACTGACTGATTTATTTCACTAAGCATCATACTTTCTAGTTCCATCCATGTCGTTGCAAAGGTTAGGAGTTCCTTCTTTCTTTCTATTGTGTAGTATTCCATTGGGTAAAAGTACCAAAGATTTTTCATCCAATCATCCACTGATGGGCATTTAGGCTGTTTCTAGCATTTGGCTATTGTAAATAGTGCTTCTATGAACATAGGTGTACATAGATTCTTATAAATTTGTATTTCAGGATTATTTGGGTTGTTTCATGTTTCTCATGATTTTAAAATCCCCTTGTGCAGATCAAATGTAAAAACTGAGGTAACAAATAATAGATCTTTGCCTCAACTATCCTTCCAGAAACAAATACTCCAAACCCTAAGCATGCTATGGACAAGTTTAGTCAAGGGACGGTGCTGAATGGAAAAGCAGAACGTGCAATATGCTTTGGTTCTGAGCCATAAAACCTTGCATCTTTTTTGTTTAATTTAACAGATTCTCATGTTTCAAGGAAAATTGTTTGAGTGTCATCCTTTTTAGCACACAAAGAAGCCTCTGTCCCTAGTGCCTGAGAGGGAATATTTTACTTATCAATGAAGCTGAATGTTGATCCCATTTGTGGATAAAAAAAGGGGCCACATATTAATCTGACAAGGCTTAGTGGCCCTTACAAATTCAGAGACCTAAAGTAACCACAGGATGGTCTGAAATGAAAACTTTTTAACTAAAAGCAGTTTATGGCAGATAATCATGTCCTAGACTAGAATCTTCCTTGACAAAAGTCATTCTTTATCCTTAATTGAGCCTGTCTACTGTCTTTGCAAATATGGTAACATAGCTTTTGAATGTCAAGGTAATCTCCATTTTTCTGGACCCCCCTGGGCACAACCACCACACCACACCACACATCTCATTGTTACTCTTGTCATGTTAATTGTTGACTGTTAACTATCTTATACCCACCTATATAAAAGAAGTATGTGCCTATTATTTTACTTTTTTACCCAATCCCAGATATTTTCCTGCTTTGCTTCCTTCTGCCTCCCTAATCTATCACCAATGGGTTTTATGTAATCAATTTATGCCTCCTCTTTTGACTATAATGTACAAAATAAGGTATGAAACTTCCATTTTCTGGAGCATTTTTTCAACTCATTGAGGATTTTCTTCCCAGAAATTATCAGTTTGGTTTAAATAAACTTATTTAAAATTTTCTACAAGTTTGAAATTTCTTACATTGACACATTGAAACCAAGACAGGAGTCTGACAGTGAGTTCTCAATGCCCCAAAGATGAATGAATCAGGAAAAGAGCTCAATGAGCTACCAATTTCTTGTAGAGATCTCAGCTTCATGGAGGAATCAATTATTTGAAAAAACTAATTTGTAATTAGTCAACGCATTAACCAATATGTTTATATGAGTAGTTGTATCAGAAGACACTTATTTTTAAATGATAAATTTAGATATTCTCACATTGAAAAGTATCCAGAAATATATTTTAAATGTCAGCACCACCAGATGACTCATTCTAGAGATGCCCAATTTTATTTAACACATGACTCTGTGAAGATGTACGCATCTCAGTAGCAAAACAGAAACTTGCTCAATTTGAGAAGCATTCAGAGTCATTGAAAATTATTTAACTATAAACTAAAGCAGACAAAGAATTCTTGTCCAATTAAGAACAACTTGCAAAGTGTTCTTTTCTTTCCATATCATCTCAACAGAGCATGTGCAACTGTTAGTATACTCATTGTTTCATCCAAGATAATTCAAACTTTTTGTGAGATTACTTTACTTCCATATTATGTTGGCATGGCAATCGACTTTGAGTGGTCCTAATATGGAAGACTTCATATGAGGTCAAGGAGGTACACAGGATATATAGATATTAATGTGCCCATGAAGATTCAGCACAATTTTAAATTCAAACTTGTATCCTAGAAATAAATAATCAGTAGAGCAATACCCAGACTTCATCCTACAGGTATATTCCATTTGTGTGTGGCTCCCTGCTGTGACTTGAACTCTTAGAACACTTTACTTCTTCTGTCTGATTACTACGTTTGTATCAGTGTGTGTATGTGTGTGTGTGTGTAGTGGCAGAGAGGAAGAGCATCTCTAAAATTAGTTTTTCCAAATGCAAATATCTCTGGGAACATTTCTACTTAATTTACTGTAAGGCTTGGGCAATTTATTAGGGTTGCTATCCTTTCTGAGAGAGAAAACTGAGGATAAAAGGGAAAGACTTCCAGTAAAGGAGGGAGGAAAGGTGATCAAAATGCCAACTTCTCTGCTTTTTCAGTGTCTCAGCTTTTGCAGTACTCCAACCTAGCATGAGGCATTAGATATTTTCACAAGGTCATTCATCCAAGAAAGCTGATAACTATTATGCCCTCTGCTGCAGGAGAATAGCATTCATGTTTACAGAGCACTATAGGGACTAGGAAATACATTGGTTCATTGTTCATTTAAATCTGATAGCTCTCCACAATAGACTGTTACTTCAATGAAAAGGTCAGGAAACAGCCCTGGCCAGTGTGGCTCAGTTGGTTGGAGTGTTGTCTTGTAACTGAAAGGTTGGGGGCTTGATTTCCAGTTGGGACACATAGTTTAGTTGCAGGTTTGATCCCTGTTGGATGATGCAGGAGGCAAATGATCAATGCTTCTCTCTCACCTCAATGTTTCTCTCTATCCCTTCATCTCTCCCTAAAAAGTAATGGAAAGAAATGTTATCTGGTGAGGATTAAAAAAAAAAAAAGACTTAGAAACAGAAATTCAAGAACAATAAACAACTTACACTATTACACACAAGAAAACTTGGGGCCTAGTTACTGTAGTTCATTTAGTTGGTCAGGGCACACTTAGGTTGTGGGGTTTGATTCCTGGTTGGGGCAGATACAAGAGACAACCAATTGATGTGTTTCTCTCACATTATCTATCATCTATCTATCTCTCAAAGCAATGAAAAAGTGTCCTTGGGTGAGGGTTTAAAAAAAAAAAAGAAAGAAGAAATACTTGATAAGACTAAGAAATGACTTGGTGCTTTCAATGAACAACTACACTGCTCCATCCAAAAGCAAAGACCTTCCTGCGCCTGGGACTGTGTGTCCTGCTCAGGGATCAGGGACTGAAGGATCAAGGTGTTAAAAGGAAATTTCAGAGGCCCAGAGTTAACAGGAGTAAGTTCCCCTTTGAGTTAGAACAGACCCCAAATTGGAGGGAAGGTGTTCCCTGGATGGGCAGACCTCTGCTCTTCTAAAAAATTCCAAATTACTCATAATACCCATGATTCAGGCCAGAGCTCATAGAATTTGATCTGCTTCTGGCCCCCTTCCAATAAGCTGTTATTTACTGGTTCTTCTGATCTGACCTAATTTGGAAACAGATAGCATAGTCCACTCTGAGGCTGGCCTTCAGGACAGAGCCCACTTTGCACCCCTCACAGTCACACAGCACAGGCCTCTTGTCCACAGACACTTGAATAGTGTTTTTCCAGAAAGAGTAAAATGAATAGTTGAAGCAGTTTTCTGAAACAATTCAGGCAAAAACTTCAGATAAATCATCAGTGTTATTACTAGTCAAGTATTGTCCAACTGCTTACTCTTCTTCTATACCTAGACAATTTTTGATTTTTAAAAAACTGAATCCACTGAAAGAGTTTTTACCACTGGAAACAACTGTAAACAACCCAGGAGCAATATGGTTCTGAAAAGAAATGTCAGTGCCTAAATCCAGAAGCATAACTGTTGGAGACCTAAACAAAAGAAAACAAAAGATAAAATCCTCCATTCAAACCAATGATAGATGTGGTTTTCTTTATTTCTTTGAATGAGAATTTTTATTACCAGATGCAAGTTATGAGCAGAAAACTTCATTTTAAAAAAATCCAAGCTCATCCATCACCTTAGGGTCACACCCATGAAGAGAGTCTTGCAGAGTGGGGGTGGTGAAAAAGTCGCAGCAAGCCTATAATACCTGATTCAACATTTACACTCCTCTCTCTGTGAATCCAGTACATTTTCTCACAAGTATTCTATATAGAATAACTAATGAATGATCATAAACCACCAGGCAACTTAGAATGCAGCATAAATAATGGGTCCTATTTTTCTCTTATGGCTTTTCCCCTTTTTTTATAGAACACTAGAAGTCTAGGCTTTGTGCCTGTGCTGTTATGTAATCCCTGCAGCTTTTCTTGCAAGTAGCAAATGCCCCTCTTCAGCTAAAACACACATCAGAGCTCCACGT
This sequence comes from Noctilio leporinus, assembly GCA_004026585.1. NCBI lineage: Eukaryota > Metazoa > Chordata > Mammalia > Chiroptera > Noctilionidae > Noctilio > Noctilio leporinus. The sequence continues at coordinate 8,530 of PVIW01016637.1, read as the reverse complement.
GCCTGTGTTCTGTGGAGACTATTTTTATAGATGAGGTTACAGAATGTGATTCCCCTTTCTGTGGTAATGACCTTGAAACTTGAATATGTGAGGAGCAAGCTAATGGGAAGCAGGGCCCAAAATGTATCTCTGTTTCATAGAAATAGCTGCTGAGGACAAGGAAAATTCAGAACATATTTGAATTAGGTGTCTGTCAGAGTCAAGGCCGAGGCCATGGCCAGGGTTTCTCCAGAATTCATTTGGAGGGAAAGAGAACACTGCTTGGGGTTAACTACCTTGTTAAACAATAGGAGGGTCTCGGGACATCATAAACATAAATTCACTCAATCTTCTGTATAGGAAAGTAACAGAGAGCAGAAAGTGGGTCACAGAAGCCATTTGCTGGGGACTTAGGTAAACAAACAACCATCTGTATAACCTCAGGGCTATCACCTTCTTAGTAGAAAGAAAGTTGCTGATTGTTAACAGGAGCTTCAAAGAATGGATGAAACAGTTCTTTGTTTTAGCTTCCAGTTGTTTATTTCAAATTGGATAGAGGTTACAGGACAACTGAGGTTTCTGGGTTGTCTCTTATATTCTGTGGAACTCATCCTAGCTCTGTAATAGCTATGGTGATTTCATTTTAAAGTCTAGACCATTACTTCTTATTTCACTTAAGACATGTGAAGAACCTGGGAGTGAACACTCATTATTATGACAAAAAATATGGGCTGGTTCAAAACTAATGACTTTTGTTAGACTCATCAGAATACTGAAGTTACAAGGCAAATTCTTACTCCAAATTATCAAAAGACTAGGCCATGCAGAGGGACGCAACTGGGACCTGCTTCTATGGAGTGGATGCTGTAGGAGCTATAAACTGAGAAGAACATTTAAAATCAAAAGTGGGATGAACTGCTGGTGTGAGAGTGACAAACTCTTGGGTGCCATGCCACAAACTTATGGATGCTTAAATACTTTTATGGGTTTTACATCTAGGAACCTACTAGGTTCTCACAGTGAAGATCCAAGAAAGATGTTCTTATGATTCTGAAATGTGTAGAAAGAGAATAATCAGAGCCTTTATGTAATAAAGTTCTACAGCGCAGGAGTAAAGACTGCAGAAGATCTTATCTCAGTTGAGATATGGGCATTTCTCTCAGCTTCTTCTAGCCTTCTTATCTCTCTTAGGGGAAACAGATAGTCAACAGAGGTCATGCTCCAAGAAAATAGAATATTTTACCCATGGAAGAGAGTAGGAGGCAAGGGGGAAAAAAGCTAGACCAGAGGAAAAATACTAGCCACAGGACCACTAAAGTACTGATTTAATTGGGAGGTACAGAATCCTCCTTCTTCCCTTCACTATACTACCACACTAACAGGGCTCTGGTATAGAAATAGTGGATCACAGTGAAAGAACTGAGTAGGAGTACTTAAGGAAGCCCAAAGCCAAGAGGGAAGATGCAAACAAAAACATTAAAGGAACTTGAAGCCTCTGGCATCTATAGGTGCAGTAATCCTTAAATATAGTCTAGTTCCTGACCATATTAACATAAATCTTCACACATTAAAAGCCAATTTACATATTACCTGATACAACATGACCAGCTTTCAACAAAAAAATTACAAGGTCTTTTGAAAGACAAAATAAACTCTGAAAATACATTATCTGAAGAGGTAAAGGAAGCATCAGAATCAGACTCATCTATGACATAGATGTAATTATCAAACAGGAATTACAATAACTGTGATTAATATGTTAAGGCTCTAATGGAAAGATAGCACATAAGAGTATGTGGGTGATATAAGAGGAGAGATGAAAACTCTAAGAAACAATAAAAAGGAAATGCTAGAAATGAAAAACACTGTAACAGAAACAAAAAATGCCTTCTCTGAAGCCCCCCCCCCCCTCAAATCAATATAGAGATCAAGAGAAATTTTCCAAACAGAAATAGAGAAACAGGAAGAGAGAGGTAGTGGGGCAGAGAGAGAGAGAGAGAGAGAGAGAGAGAGAGAGAGAGAGAGAGAGAGAAAGAGAGAGAGAGAATAAGAAACATAGAACAATTGCAAAGGTGTTACATATATTTGCATTTGTAAGACCAGAAGGAAATGAAAAAGACTAGAGGAAAAATATTTGAAGTAATAATGGCATAGAACTTTTCAAAATTAATGATAGATACAAAATCATAGACCCAGGAAACTAGAGGACATAAAGTGGTATAAAGAGATACCCTCACAACCACAATTAGGCATAACATATTTAAACTGCAGAAAATTATATAAAGACAAAATCTAAATCTTGAAAGGAGCCAGAGAGAGAAGAAAAGCCTTGCCTACAGAGGGATAAGAATAAGAGTTATAGTAGACTTTTTATCAGAAATCATACAAAGAAGAAGAGAAGGGAGTGAAATACTGTAAGTATTTGTTATGGATTGAATGTTTGTGTTTCCTCAGAATTCTTATGTTATAGTTCTAACCCCTAGTGATAGTTGGAGATGGATCCTTAAGAAAGTAATTAAGGTTAGACAAGGTTATAAGGGTGGGGCCCTGATTAAGTAGCATTAGCGTCCTATAGGAAAAGACATAAAATTGTTTATGCTTGCTCATTCTCTCTCTCTCTCTCTCTCTCTCTCTCTCTCTCTCTCTCTCTCTCTCTTTCTCTCTCTCTCTTTCTCTCTCTCTCTCTGTAAGTACCAAGGAAAAGATATGTGAGGACATGGAAAGTGACCATCTATAAAGCAGGAAGAGAACCCTCACCAGAAACCCAATTGGCCAAAACTTTGTTCTTAGACTTCTAGTTTTCAGAATTATGAGGAAGTAAATTTCTATTTTTTAAGCCACCCAATATGAGGTATTTTGTTATGGCATGCAGAGAAAACTAATGTGTTGAGAGTTAAAAACACCAATCTGGAATTTTATGTCTAGTGAAATTACCCATTATAAATAAAAGAGAAATAAAGACTTTATCAAGTAAACAAAAACTGAGGGAATTCACCAGCAGATTTGTCCTATAAACAGTGTTGAAAGAAATTCTTCAGGTAGAAAAAAATTTATATAGGTAAAAAAAATTAGAACTACATAAAAAACAAAGGAATAGCATTAGAAAAGGAGCAAATTAAGGCAAAATAAAATGTTTTATATTTCTTATTTTATTTATTCTAAAAGAATTATGTGTTTAAGCTAATAATAGCAACAATATACTGGATGATTAAGGCAGCTCGATGAAATGTGTGATAGAAATGTCACAAGAAATAGGAAGGACAGATTGGCAATATTAAATTAGTATGAGTCTGTAATACATGTGAAGTGATATAGTGTTATTTGAAAATGAACTTATAGTCATTAAATATGTGTATTGTTAGTTTAAGGCAACCATTAAAACATCTTAAAAGTATAGCTGATATTCTAACAGAAGAGATAAAATGAAGTCATATAAAATGCTCAATTAAAATGAGAGAAGGCAGAAAGTTAGGAATGGGGAATAAAGAATAAATGCAATAAATTGGAACAATTAGAGACACAGTAGATATTAATGCAACCATACCAACAATTACTTTAAGTGTAAATGGTTTATAAACACTGATTAAAAACAGAGATAATCTTGTTAACAGGATAGATCCTAAGAGCTTTCATCACGTTCTCATGACATTGCTGTCATTCTTTTTTATTTCTTTTGCTTCTATGTGAGATGATGGATGCTAAGTAAACCTATTGTGGGAATCTTTTCACAGTATATGTCAATCAAATTGTCATGCTGTGTACCTTAAACTTACACAGTGAGGCATGTCAATTATTTCTCAATAAAACTGGGGATAAAACCCAAAGATGTCACAGTGGAGATAAAGTTACATTCCAACTATGAGCCATTTTATGTGTAAAAACTAAATTTAAAGGGGATGAAGAAAGATATATTGGATTGGTCAGGTTTCTTTTTTTTCTGTAAGATGGCTCTAGTAGCACTTAGTTGTCTTTAACTTCACTCAAAATAATTTTGTTAGATTATATTATAATAGCTCTCATATTAGTATGCACTTAAAAACTATCAAAATTGGTGAATTTTTGTGTTGCCATTTTAATATTGAAGATGGAAGAAAATACATAACATTTTAGCATATTATGGTTTATTATTTCAGGAAAGGTAAAAACACAACCTGAAATGCCATCACCCCCCAAAAAAATATATTGTACAGTGTATGGAGAAGGTGTTGTGACTGATCGAATGCATCAAAAGTGGTTTGCAAAGTTTTGTGATGGAGATTTTTCTCTGGAAGTTGCTCCAGGGTTGGGCAAACCAGTTAAGTTGATAGTGATCAAATAGAAACATTAATTGATAGCCATAAGCATTATACCATGTGGGAGACAGCTAATATATAGTACTCAAAAAATCCAATCAATAAATTTATTGTTGAATTTTAGTATATATATATTATATATCATAGCTTTCATAATACCCTTTATGTAAGTACCATTATTATTTATATTTTATAGTTGCAGCACTGATGCACAGCAAGCCTTCTAAGGCTCACATAGCTGGGAAATGACAGAACTTGGCCAAGTTCACACTGTAAACTACTGCTATAATGTCTCCTGGTATCACTTTATCTTGTTCAGCCAAGAGACTTCTTCAAATGTCATTAATTTCCTTACAATGCTTGAGAGTTGGAAGCAGCTGATTCTGGAATTTAAGCATTATTTGTGATTAGTGCCTTTCTTCATGTAAGTACATTAGTTTCCTGCCTTTCATTGGAGTCATGAAGGAGTAAGACACAGAACAGCTAAGGGCTGATATGAGCTGGAGAAAGAGGCCTCGACATGCTTCAGATATTTGCATTGGTCATATTATACCCTAGGTCAAAAACCTTCAGTAGTTCCTAGTAGTCTCTGCCTCAAACCCAAACTTCCCAGCCTGGAATGTGTCTAACTTACATTTGTTGCTTTATCTTCCACAGTTTGGGTGCTTAAACCCATTGCTCATTGAGCAGTTCTCTTGACTTCTAAATTTGTGAGTTACACCTTTCCTGCTGGCTCATAGAATGTTAATTCTTTAGTCATCCTTCCTGGTCTATTGAAGCCCCTGTAGAGTACTCCAAATCAGTAATGTGAGGTTGAGGGATCTTCTTTCTCTTCCCATTACCACTGCCCTAGTATATGTCCACATTACCTAACCCCACCTAGTTTCTTAACTGCTTCCTCTCTATAATCCACCTCCAAAAATGCTTCCTGTAGCTGCTAGTTGGGTTATCCTAGCACTTTGGTAATGCAAGCTGTTACTCATGTGCTCAAATCTTACACCCTTTCCCTACTGCATGGTAATAGTAAATGCCCCCTAACTCCCTTGATCCTTGGCCTTCTCACTTTTCCCCAAGTATGCTAGATGTGTTTCCATCCCAGAGTCTTTGTAGGTACTGTCATGGGATGCTCTGTGTCCAGATGTTCAATTAGCCAGCTTCTGCAACATACACAACCACCCTATCTAATCCAGCTTCTACTTTATTCTCTTTTTCTTTATTTTTCTTTGAAGAACTTGTCACTACCTATCATTATGCATCTATTTTTTTGGTAGTCTCCCTGTTAGAATATAATCCTGCAAGGGTCCACTTATTATCTGTTTTACTTACTGCTGTCCCCAGCATTGTACCTAAGCACACAGTAAACATTTGTGAAATCTAGGATGGCACCACTTAAATTTGCAAACGGGAATAACTGATATGCTTTAGGAGTGTCATGTATCTAGAGCTGTATTTTCCTAACTGCCCTACCTAATATTTCTCTTGCACCATTCACTGTGAATTAGTGTCATGTAGACAAAAATAATAATAATTGCTGCAGTACATATTCGTTTTGTGAAGTCACTATGCACATTAACATGTTGAAGGTTCTGCACTTCTGCAATAAAAATGAATTGAATTAACTATATGTTATTTTATTTTACTTTGGTATTCTTCTTTATTGTATTTTTTCCATTACCATTTAGTCTCCTTATATCACCCTCCTCCTCAAAATCACCAGACTGCTGTCTATATCTATTAGTTCTTTTTCCTCAATCTCTCTACCCCCTAACCTCTTGCCCCTTAGCTGTCATTCTGCTATCTGTGAATCTGTCTCTATTTTGCATATTGGTTCATTTTTGTTCATTGGATTCCACATATGAGTGAAATCATGTGGTATTTGTCTTTCTCTGACTAGCTTATTTCACTTAGCATAATGTTCTTCAAGTCCATCCATAGTGTTGCAAAAGATAAGATTTTCTTCTTTTATACAGTTAAGAAGTATTCCATTGTGTAATTGCCCCATAGTTGTTTTATCCACTCATCTACTGATAAGCACTTGGGCTGCTTCTATAATTTGGCAATTGTAAATTATACTAATAATACTGCAATGAACATAAGGGTGCTTATATTCTTTTGATTTAGTATTTTGGGTTCCTTTGGATATACATATTCTGATAAGTGGGATCACTGGGTCAAAAGACAGATCCATTTTTAATTTTTTGAGGTATCTTCATATGGCTTTCCACAGTAGCTGTGCCAATCTGCATCTCAATCAACAGTGCAAAAGAATTTCCCTCTTTCCACATCCTCATCAGCACTTGTTTGTTGATTTATTGGTGAAGGCCATTCTGGCAGGTGTGAGATGATATTTCATTGTGATTTTAATTTGCATTTCTCTGATGATCAGTGACATTTAGCATCTTTTCATATTAGTTTGTTGGCCATCTGTATGTCCTCTTTGGAGAAGTGTTTATTCAGGTCCTTTGCCCATTAGTGTGTGTGAGTGTTGAGTTTTGTAAGTTCTTTATAAATTTTGAATATTAAGCCCTTATCAGATGTATTAGCAAATATGTTCTCCCATTCTATGGGTTCTTTTTATTTTGTTAATGTTTTCCTTTGCTACGCAAAACCTTTTTAGTTTGATATAGTCCCATTTGTTTATTTTTTCTTTTGGTTTCTTTGCCTGGGAAGACATCTGATAAAATTTTGCTATAAGCGATGTTGGAGATTTTGCTGCGCATGCTTTCTTTTGTGATTTTTATCATTTCAGAGCTAACACTAAGTCTATGATCTATTTTGAGTTCTTTATTGTTGTCATATAAAAAGGTGATCTAGTTTCATTTTTCTGCATGGATCTGTCCAATTTTCCCAACACCATTTATTAAGTTATCTTTAGCACATTACATGTGCTTGCTTCCTCTCTCCAATATTAATTGACTATAAAGTTGTGGGTTTATTTATGGGCTCTCTATTTTATTCTACTGACTTTTTTATGTCAATACCATGCTGTTTTGAATACTATGGACATAGTATAGTTTCATATCAGGAGGCATGATTCCTCCAAATTTGTTCTTCTTTCTCAGGATCACTTGTTGCTATTTGGGGGCCATTTGTGGTTTCATATAAATTTTAAAATATTTGTTCTAGTCTGTGAAGTACATCATTGGATTCTATAGGAATTGTGTTGAATCTATAGATTGGTTTGGGTATACAGGTACTTTGATACTATTAATTCTTCCTATCCATGAACACAGTATGTGCTTCCAATTATTTGTATCATCTTCAATTTCTTTCTTCCATGTCATAATTTTCCATGTATAGGTTTATACATCCTTGGATAGGTTTAGTCCTAGGTGTTTAATTTTTTTGAAACAATTGTGAATAGGATTTTAAAAAAATTTCCTTTACTGTTAATTCATTATTGACATACAAAAATGCAACATTTCTAGATATTTATTTTGTATCTTGCTGCTTTGTTGAATTCATGTATCAGTTCTAGTAGGTTTTTTGGTGAAATCTTTGGGATTCTTTCTCATGTCTACTGCAAATAAAAATAGTTTTACTTCTTCTTTTACAATCTGAGTGCCTTTTATTTTGTCCTCTTGTTTGATTGCTGTGGCTAGGACTTCCAGTACTATGTTGAATAAGAGAGATGAAAGCAGACAATCCTGTTTTGCTCCTGATCTCAAAAGAAATGCATGTAGCTTTTGCCCATCGAGTATGATGCTGCTAGTGGGTTTGTCATATGCAGCCTTTATTATGCTCAGGTATATTCCCTCTATTATCACTTTGCTGATAGTTTAATCATAAATGGGTGCTGGATTTTATGAAATGCTTTTTCTGCAATTATTGATGTGTTTATGTGTTTTTTTAAATTTTATTGTTGTTGTATTACATCCATCCCCTTATTACTCCCCTCTGTCCCCCTCTCCACCCACCCATTGCCCTCAAAGTCTATCCCACCTGTTGTACATGTCCATGTTTCCTTTTTTTTTTACACTTTTACTTTTTTTAAATTGTTGTTGTATTGCATCCATCCCCTTTTTGCTCCCCTCTGTCCCCCTCCCCACCCACCCATTCCCCCCAAAGTCTATCCCACCTGTTGTCCATGTCCATGTTTCCTTTATACTAGGTTCTTGTCTAAGCTGCTCCCCTTTCTTACTTCTGCCTTCTCCCTCCCCCTAACCCCTTCCCCCCTAACCACTGAAGGCCTATTCCTTGTATTCATATACTTGGTTCTGTTTTGCTTGTTGTTAGTTTTGCTCATTATTGTCCTGTAA
>PVIW01016636.1:0-15000 GCA_004026585.1 Noctilio leporinus | reverse complement strand
ACTTGGTGTTTTGCTGGTTGGTTTTTAACCTTTGGCTCATGGAGCTATAACGATGTCCACCCAAGGGAACTGGTGTGTAAGTTCTGTGCCTCAAGAAAACTGAGAGAAGACCAGGAAAATACTAAATAAAGGAAGAGCGCGGGTGTGGTTTGAGGCTCTGCACCATTCGTTCCGTTCCTTACTTTGGTTCTAGGAGCTAATGTCTGTCTCCTCACTGCTCAGAGGGTTTCCTGGAGCCGCTCCATGCTGGCTCTGTGTATTGGGTCCCCTTTATTTGTGTAGAATCAGTTGGATGAGAAAATTGTTCCACTTGCCCTCATCTCTATTTGCATATAGGCTGATGTTTTTCTTTCTGGGTATTTTATGGATGTTGTTTTCTGTCAGGCTATGCATTTATCGAAAGCCTTAACCAGTAGGGCAATGTGCTAGAGGCATTAAAATTTAATGCCTTGGATTTCCTTAAGCCATTTTCTCCTTACTGTTAAATAATCCCTGCCCCGTCCGACGAGTCTTTTCCTCCTGCTGCTGCTTCTTCCCCCAACCTGCGCACCCCCATCTACATTTCATTCTTCACTAACTGAACACCTTTATCCAGTTAACTTTGTGCCTTTGTAATTATGCTTGTCTTCACACTACACATTCGCAACATTAAAACACTGTTGGGTTCAACAACAAACTCACAACTATCAACAACTGAAGATAAACAAAAACAAAGGAAGCAAACAACTAGAACAGGAACAGAACCATAGGTATGGGGACCAAATGGAGGGTTATCAGCAGGGAAGGGGAAGGGGGAGAATGGGAGAAAAGGTACAGGGATCAGAAGTCTACTTGATAGGTACAAAATAGGGGGATGTTAATGATGGATGTCATTTGCTACATGAGTTAACTAAGTTAACTAACTCCTGTTTGCACTTGCTTTAGCCTTTGTATAAAATTGCTGGTCAACAATGTGTTAAGAATAGTATAAGAAATGGAGAAGCCAAAGAACTTATGTGCACACCCAGGGAAATGGACTAAGGGGAGGGAGGTTGCTGGAGGGAAGAGGGTACCAGGCAGAAGGGGGCAAAGAGGGATAAAAATGGGACAACTGTAATAGCATAATCAATAAAATATACCTAAAAAAAACACTAGTGGCTTCTGCTAAACAAAACAATGTTTTAGATTTTATATTTGAATTTTGAAGAAAACAAGTCTTGCTCTTATCACTGGTTAAGTATATGCAAATCTCCAATCACTTTTTTAGAGGGAGATAGTATATCAAATCATTTGGAAATCATTTAGGAACTTTATGAGTAGTTAGCTTTGCAGTTAATCTTTTATATCCTGAGTTAAGAATTGACTGAACTGAGGGAAAAAAAGAGAAACTCTCAATAGGCCTTGTTAACAAATTGACTTTAGGGGAGTTGATTTAAAAGAATTTTTCTTAGTTTATCCATTATTTTAACAAAAAAAAATTTTTTTTTATATTCTGGACCATACTGTTGTTATAATTCCAACTATTTACGTTAGTAGTGGAATAATACAATTATCTGTCTTTTCTTAGTAGTATATAAAACTGTAGTGCATCTTACAATAAATGGCATTTTCGATCCAAAGAATGTAGTATCTTTTTCAGAGAAGGAAATTGAGGCTAAGTGTGTAGTGATTTTCCAAGGCAACACTGGCACTGGTTCTACTACTCTCCGGAGCCAAATCCATTGTTTATTATACTGTAATGAGTAGTATTACTAGGTCGTATTATTTGCAATATGTTACCAAGAAAAGAAGGAAGACTTCAAGTCTGCCTTTTTATAACCGCAGTTCTGAGTTCTGCTCATTTGACTTCAACAATAGAATAGTACACACTGATAAGTGCAAAGTCTACCTTATTCTTTTTTTAATTCACATAGAGGGGACATTCAGTGATGTGACTCAATTAAACTGGTAAAAACTATAAGTCATTTCCTCTTCAGGAATTTTGCTCTAATTAAAAAGAAGATGCTCAACCAAAACCCTCACATCCTCTGGAACAGGGAACAGATGAGTCACTTAGAACCACAGCATTGAAGACCAGCTTCACCTGGTGTGAAATAAGGGAACAGAGTTACAACTGGGCTGCAGTTTGTAATCATCAAGAGAGCTTTTTAAAATACCAGTGTCCAAGCATACCCTGAAAGTTCTGATTTAATTGTTCTCTGTTTCTCTGCCTCTGCTGTGAGCTCTCTCAGCCTTCACAGATCTGCTTTAGGCTTTTCAGCAATCGGTTTTTCCCTCTTGGCTCCTGTTTTCAATGGGACACACTGTCTATCAGATGAAGCTTACATAAACTCCTCCCGAGACTCTTTGCTTTGCTGTCCCCTTCCTTTTATGTCCATACCCCCTTCCCTCCTGTTGTACCCATACTCCAGGACTTTGAAATTTCCCACCTAGAAGTAACTCCAAGATCTTTCAAAACTCACTAATACTGGGTTTTATTCAAGGGTCTGCCTGCTAACCCCATTAAGTAAGGTATGTCAGTGTTTTCTAAACTTGCCTAGTTAATTTCCCTCTACCACTATGGAAGAAGCTACTTTTGCTTCCATTTGCACATTCATTTCAACATTCCTTGACTCCATATAAATATGTGATTTTTAATTTCTCCTTGGAACTTATTATAACATCTGCCTTACTCCTTCATTGATTAATACATTCAATAACAATTTTAATGCATGTTTTTATATCTGTATAAGGGGCATGATTTTTACTTTTTTTTAAGGATTTTTAAAAATTTATTATTATTTTTAGAGAGCAGGGAAGGAAGAGAGATAGAAAGGGAGAGAGACATCAATGTGTGATGGCCTTTCACTTGCCTCCAGTTAAGGACCTGGCTGGAGACCTGGCTGGGAATCAAACCAGCAACCTTTGGGTTTGCAGGCCCGGTGCCTTATCCACTGTGCCACCAGCCAGGGTAGATTTTTACTTTTTTAAATTATCTTTTAATAGTTTGGGAGTTCACCTAACAAACCGAGGCATACTTTTCACCAGAGAAGTGCATCTCATTGGCCGCTTAAAGCCCAAACACATCTGTTTTTGGCTTTCAAAATTGCAATAGAACATTATTGACTGTCTGCTATTCTAATTTTAATATTCTCTATTAGTTTTGTAGTTTTTAAAAATTTTGTTTACAGCAGTAAGTCATTGTTGGTAACAGCGATTGGGTATTTGGTGTTGTGGTCTGACCATTTGATGAGATTTGTGAATGTATTGATGATTTTTAGAGATCTAGTCTCTCTTAGGTGAGAGAAAACAAAGAAAATAGTCCTAATTTGTTGCCTATTCATCTATTTGTGTTCAAATCAATGTGTGCCAAGAAGGAGCGCAGCTCTTTGATAACTGAACCAGGAAATTTTTTGTGCTTCTTTGTTTATCTTTGACTCATGACTGAAATTTTAGAATTGAAGCTTTTAACTCCTTGTCTGTATGTCTAATTCAGAAAGGTCCTTACTTCTCACTGTATGAATATGTAATATTTTTCTAAATCCAGATATTAATAAATTGAATTATAAAATCTATTAAATTAAAGGAGCCCTTGCTCTATTTGGCTTATGAGATATGTAAGTGCTTTTATGAATGTAATATTTCTGTAATCCTCAGAAAATTAGGAATTGGAACATCTAATGTATCAAATATACTAGATTTAAAAGTATTTTAAAATAAACCAGCTCAGGAACATATTAAGAATTTAAGTTCACATCATTTAAGTAAATCTTTGGCAAACCAGACTAGTTTAATTATTTGGTTTAAGGAAACAACTCTGTCTTCTCTGATTTACCAATGTTATTATACATAACACAAGTATACATTTTGATTATACTTGTTTTCTAAACTTATACAGGTTTACTGATCAAATAAGCTAGTATGACTTCTACTTAATGTTGGCTTATGAAAAATGTAAGTTTGTGTTTAACCAAATTGTACCCTTATTCTCTCCTTTAAAAAGATTTTATTAATTTATTTTTACTTATTTTATTTTTTTGTAACTTTATTGATTTTTAGAGAGAGGGGAAGGGAGGGAGAAAGAGAGAGAGAAATATAAATGTGTGGTTGCCTCTCACATGCTCCCAAGCTGGAACCTGGCCCACAACCCAGGCATGTGCCCTGACTGGGAATCAAACCAAAGACCCTTTGGTTCACAGGCTGATATTCAAGCTACCCAGCCACACCAACTGGAGATATTAATTTATTTTTAGAGAGAGGGGAAGAAGGAAGAAAGAGAAGGGAGGAAACATCATTGAGAGATTTTGCCTCTCTTACAATCCCCTACTAGGGACCAAACCTGCAACCTGGCATGTGCTCCAACCAACCAGGATCAAACCATTTAGCTTTTAGCTTTACAGTAGGATGCTCAACCAAATGGGTCACACTGGTCAGGGCACAACCTTACTCTGGTGAACTTTATTTCCTTAGTAATTTTGTTCTGTAGTATGTCAGCTTATTTAAAATCTTTGATTGGATTAAATTGGGTTAATTAATGGGAAATCATTGGATACCTAGATCATTTCTAAGTGAGATCTAATATTAAAGTGTTAATTATTAAGTATCATTTTAACTTTGTATAACTTTACTTTTTAGTTTTCTATACTACAGAAAGACTACATCTTTGGGTCTTATTAATGAACATGTTCATTTTTGCCACTTTGAGAAGTTGTACATATATTGGATATTTGCAGCTGTAGAAAGTTATGTTATATGAACTCATGAGCTCTGCTAATCTAATAAAATGCTGGGGTATAATAGTTCATTTTTCCATGCACCTCCCACCCCAAGTTTTCTCTGAAAAATAGAAGTTATTCTGGTTAAAAGTTGTTGGGGTCCCCCTGGGAAAGTGTTGGGGCATGGAGCCCTGCACAAGCTAGGCTAAGCCTGTAAGACCTGACCAGAAAGCTGGGAAGGGTGGGTGCATACATGCCTCGATGAGCCAGGGGGCCCTGGTGGGAATCTGGCCCTGAGAACATTTCACAGGTTCTTTGAAGCCTGTGCCTGTGACCTAAACTTCCTAGACTTAATTATTGCACCCACAGCAGATGCTAAAACCTTCACCCACATGTAATCTCACCCTCCTTAAAATTGTATGGACCACCACCTAGAGTTCTTGGCATCACCTTACCTAAACTTAACAATGCCTTTTCTTTTGAATATTCTTCTCTGGTAATGATTTGTGGTGTGTATGTGCATCCCCAACCTTGTGTAATCAATAAAAACCTTTGGAGGTAGGCCATCGAGGCATTTGTCTATCAAATACTTGCCAGCCTTCTCTTCCTTAGCACAAGCTGCCTGGGAAGCATTCATTTCATCCGCAGCACCAAGGGGTCTCTGCGGGTCGGGGGTCCTCCGCAAAAAGGTATAATTATTATAAATGGTTGGGATTACACTGAAAAGAAATAGTTTCTGAGAAATATAACTATGTTTGTGCTCATATATATATATATATTTTTTTTTAATTTTTTTAAAATGATTTTATTTCATTATTTTTAGAAAGAGGGGAAGGGAGAGAGGCAGAGAGGGAGAGAGACATCCATGTATGGTTGCGTTTCACCTGCCTCCAGCCACAGATCTGGCTGGAGACTTGGTTTGCAATCTGGTTATGTGCCCTGGCTGGGGAATCGAACATGACACCTTTGGGTTCGCAGGCCGGCACCTTAGCCACTGTGCTACCAGCCAGGGCTTGTGCTTCTATATTTTAAGGTAAAGGCTGACTTTGTCCTGAAGCAGTAGCATTAAGATTTCATAATACCTTATTTTTCTTTTAATCTCACTATTATCTGTAATTAGAACTTCTCCTTCATTCCTAAAGTTGGTAATTTGTGTTTCCTTTCTTATTTTCTTGAACTGTCTAGCTACAGTTTTATCAATGTTATTGTATTTTGAAAAAACGGTTTTTGTTTTATTTTTTACTATTTTTTGTTTATTCCTATGTCATTGATTTCTCTTCTTTATTATTTCCTTCCTACTATTTACTAAAGTTAATTTGCTTTTCTTTCTCTAGTATCTTTTAGAGGAAATTTAAATTATTAATTTTAGACTTTTTTCCTAATAGGAGTATTTAAAGACATATATTTGCCTTTAGGAAATTTAGCTCCTTTAGCTGTATGTCACAAAATTTATTGTGCTTATATTTTTATTTAGTTCAAAATCCTACTTTCCCTTTTACTTTTCTTTTTCTTTGTCACATTGATTATTTAGATACTTATGTTTAGTTTCTAGATACTTGGGGGATTTTCTAGATATCTTTGTATTCTTTTTCTAATTTAATTCACTTGTGGTATGATTTCCATTATTTTAAATTTATTGTGACTTGTTGTATAGCCCAGATGTGATATGGCTAGTGAATGTTTTATGTGTACAGAAAAAGAGTGTGCAGTTAGTTGTTGGCTGGAATGTTCTAAATGTTAATTGGTCAAGTTAGTTGATAATGTTGTTCAAATCATATATATTTTTTACCATTTTTTTTTAAGATTTTATTTCATTATTTTTAGAAAGAAGGGAAGGAAGAGAGGGAGAGAGACATCAATGTATGGTTGCATTTCACCTGCCTCCAGCCACAGACCTGACTGGAGACCTGGTTTGCAACCTGGTTATGTGCCCTGGCTGGGGAATCAAACCTGAGACCTTTGGGTTCGCAGGCCGGCGCCTTATCCACTGTGCTACATGCCAGGGCTGTATTTTTTACCAATTTTTTTTTTTTTTGTGCTTGTTTAATTCATTATTGAGAGATGACTGTTGAAACCTCTACCTAAAATTAGGAAGTTTTATTTGGCCTTTCAGTTCCAACATTTTGTGCTTCATGTTAGCTCCATTGTTAGCACATACACATTTAGGATTGTTATGTCTTCTTGAGGAATTGATCCCATTATTATTAATATATTTTTTTCAACTATACACCTACTAAAGTAATCAAACAGGCTTTTGATGAATTATAAAAGCATTTAAAATAGAAACACATCTTGTGTTTTGCCAAAGCCACATCCTTTTATCCTGCTTCTGTTTTTCCCAATGGCAGCTGTCTCCACAATTTATTTCTTTGTCTGTTTTCTACCTTCCCCTACTAGAATAAAACTTCCAAAGAGTGAGACTTCATCTGTTTAGTTTGCTGCTATATCCCAAATACCTGTCACAAAGTCTGATCTCAATAAATACTTTCTGAATGAAATAATGTATAAAATAAAGCTCCAAGAACTGTAAGAACATAATATTTTCATGACTTTAACCCATTTATACCATGGTAAGATGGCTTCAACTCACATAGGGACTATTCTAGAAACAACTTTTACACCTCAGTGTGTGCTCTCATGTTGCACTTCAGCACAACTAGAGCCACAAAACACTGTTGCCATGGATTCTCAGAGTCTCAAGATGTTAGAGAGATAGTTCTTTGCTTTAACTTGCTCTTTGTGTCTCAGCCATGTCTCTTCTAGCTAGAATTTAGTCCTGAATGATTCCGGAATGGTCAGTTTGAGCGATAGACAGCAGTGCCCTGGCCACCCTGGACCCTACTCTTTAAACTCCGCTCCTTCAGGAGGCTTTTCAGGTCCTCATGTAAGACTGATCCTTTAGGCCAGCATCACTGCTTTAAGGAGAGGCTCTATATTTCTGGATCGTAAGATAAGTAAAAGTTTGGTTATTATACCAAGACCCCAACTGCCAAAAGCATTTACATTTCATACCTCCTTATCCACATTGTTGTTTCACTCACTACCTCTACTGACTCTGTTTATTCACATGGCTGAAGATTTTTGTTTTCCCAGGGAAACAAAATCTCAAATCCACCAGAAAATTTGATGCCACCTTGTTGAAATATTTAATAATGTATACTGCAAATAAAACATTTATCAATCAAGTCTTCCTCTCAGATTTATTTCTGAAGGTGGAAAACATCTCTTTTTAATTACTTATGTGTTTTGGGTATGCTGGATGGCTCTCTAGGTTTTATGGTCAGAATTCAAATCCCAGCTCCACCTCTTGGACAACCTACACCCTGTTGTGAAATAGGAGTAATAATAATGTCTGCCCTGCTTGCTTTTGAGGAATGACAGAAGGATCTGTGAGAAATGCTTGAGAAAGTACCTTGTGTATTGCCCAGCTCTGCAGGTGTGTAAATAGCTGTTGTTACTATGAGAAGCTTTTTCAGCTTTCAGGTTTACAGTGATTTAATATTTTTATTCATCAATTCCAGAAGAGCATTTGGGTATTTTTATCAAAGGCTTTCACTACATCCTGAAGAGCATCTGTCTACAACTCTTAAACTGGAAAGAACACAACCCAGTATCCGTTGGCTGTTACCTTGGAAACTAGGAGCATTTGAAAACACTGGAAAGGAAATAATGTGACTAGGAGGAAAAGCACATTTAGGGCCATTCATCTTTTACTTC
Organism: Noctilio leporinus; assembly: GCA_004026585.1. Taxonomy (NCBI): domain Eukaryota; kingdom Metazoa; phylum Chordata; class Mammalia; order Chiroptera; family Noctilionidae; genus Noctilio; species Noctilio leporinus. The sequence goes on along the minus strand of PVIW01016636.1, from coordinate 6,610 downwards.
CCCCAAAGGCTTAAAATATTAGTCACCTACCTTTTTAAATGTTCAAATATTTCCTAATTATTTTTATAAAAGTCATCCTTATTAAATACATGCTGAAAACAAGAAAGATAGGACCTGTTGTCATTTGGGGGAAGTTAAGACTTAAGCCATACTATTTGTATCTTTGTGTACCTAATATGTAGCCCATCTGTTTTGTCTAGAGTGCTGTCAGCAGCCATAAGAGTCCCAATGTAAATTATCCAGAACTTCAGAGGGGTGGGGGGATGACGATGGATGAGACGGGATGGGACATCTCAGGACCCAATTGTGTTTTCACCAGGAACCTTCTCATCTTTGTGATAATGTGTAATTCTGGTCCGTGGTAAGCTCACACACTACTTTTTAGCTGCATCCTTCATTGGCCCCTCTTTATAAGAAGATACTATCCACCTTGCCTTAGTGGGTAGATCTTGCTTTCCTCTTGAATAGCTTTCGGTAAGCTCAGCCACTTGGTGTTTGGTCTACAGAGGGTGCATATCTTATCTCTGGTTCAGTGGAGGACCCACTCCAATGTGCTCAGTACTTACCTCCTCTGAACTAATTTAATCTTGATTCCTGGGATTGTGATTTTGTGAATCTGTAGGCCTGAAAAGGAGCCCTGGAATCTGCATTTTAATAGGCAAGCTGGGGATTCTGATGCAGAGGGCTACAGGCTATTCTGAGAATTACTGTATTACTTAACTGCTGGCCTGATTTTTATCTTTTATCTTGAATTCATTGAGTCTGAAACAAACTTTCTAGAATAGATAGTATGTTTTTCCTCTCTGTCATAATATCTGGACCAAAGTCTTGTAAATGTAATCAGGATAGTCCTTGTTTTTTCATCTTCCTCTTCTTTCCTCCTCCCTTTTTCTTCTCTTTCATCTAGTCATTCACTAAGTATGATTGGCTCTTCCTAGCATCTCCATTCACACTGCATCTTAATCTCTTAGCCACTCCTCTATGATCCCCACACCCTCACCAACTCACACCTGAGCTATTCAAGTCTTCTGGCTTCTCTCCTCCTGCTCTAATCCTTTTTCACATAGTTGACTCATTTTGTACATACATCACTTTCACCAGGTCATTTACCTACTCAAGAATAAGTAGTGATTTTTGGGCTCCCATATCAGAACTGAACTTCTCTCCCTAATCTTTTTTTTTTTTTTTAAGTTTTTTTTTTAATTTCATTATTTTTAGAAAGAGAGGAAGGGAGAGAGGGAGAGAGGGAGAGAGACATCAATGTATGGTTGTGTTTCACCTGCCTCAAGCCACAGACCTGACTGGAGACCTGGTTTGCAACTTGGCTATGTGCCCTGGCTGGGTAATCGAACCTGCGACCTTTGGATTCGCAGGCCAGCACCTTATCCACTGTGCTACCAGCCAGGGCTCTCCCTAATCTTTTATGTTATCTACAATCTACACTCCAATATTGTGTGTTTTTTAGTGTCTGAAAAAGTGCCTCTAAGTCCATTTAGACACAATTTCTTTACCTTGCATTTTAGCATATATTCTCAAATTATATCCCTTATAAAACCTTCATGGGAAAATTGTTAATGGGGAATTTTGATATATTATATATTGACTATATTATTATAAATTCCTTTCCACAAGCAAGGGCTAGGGAGGAAACCAAATGAATTGATGGAAGTAAACTTACTGATTTGAGAGAAACATTGATTTGTTGTTCCAATTACCTATGCATTCATTGGTTGATTCTTTCATGTGCCCTGACCAGGGATGGAACGTGAAACCTTGGCATACGTGGACAAGCTCCCTAAGACACTGAGCTACCCAGCTGGGGGGGGGGGGGGGGGGGGTAGGGGGAGAGTACTTTTTAATGCTTATTGGTAAAATTTTTCTGAAGATGGACACTCAAATGTTTTAAGTCACTTCATAGTCAATATTAAAAAATATTTCCTGTCATGTGCAGGTTTATACTTACTTAAACTGAGTCCTCTAAGACATGTTTTGAAAATTAGAAACAATCAGAAATTCAGGAGAGATAGTTGGTCACTATCAAAGTAGATCTTTTGCTCTTCTTATTACAGTTCTTCTCTGAAAGCTAAGGAGAAGCTCACATTGGATATAGTTTAAGTATTTGATTAAATCAACATGTTTCTTTTCAGAGTACTTATCATTGAAGTTGGCTATTGTCTACCACCTTGAGAAAGATAATTCTCAGCCTCTTTTCACCACAGCATAACACCCCTAAGGGATACCCCTCTTTCTGACACTAATAGGAATGTACTAAACTAGTTCTCAAGAGATTTCTTCCTTTTCTGCTCTCTGGGTAAGGTGGGCAGTGTATGTGTTATTTGAAAAAGTTCCTCAGGTGGTTCTGAAAGCCCTACCCGTTTTCCACTGGAAGTCATAGCTTTCAAGTCTCCTAATTGCTCTTTTTATATAACTAGAATTTATTGCTCTATCAGTTTCTGAAAGATTTGTGGTATAAAGTACCTTTGTATTTTTAGTTCTAAAGAAGTTTTCATTGTAATTCTATTACTTTTGCTTTATATAGTAAGGTGCTTAGAAGTTCAAGATTGTTGTATATTCTCAGGATGTTTCTTATCTTTTTAAAAATTAATCTGTTGTTGTATTATAATTGTTTCATTTTTTCTCCCATTGATCTCCCCTGCCCCACCCACCCCATCCCCTCTCCCTCATTGGCCATGTCCATGGTCTTTCATACAAGCTCCTTGACTAAACCCTTCCCCTCTTTTCCCCATCTCTTCCCTTCCCCCCACCCCTCTGATCACCATCATTCTGCTCCTCGTCTCCTATCTTTATATAGTGTGATGCTTATCTCTGTTAATGCTACTGCATTAATCTTTATATCATCTGATATTATTCTTGCTAAGTATGCTTCTTTTTGTTAATATTTGCTAGCCATATCTTTATTTTCAAACCTTTGGAGTCGTCATTTTAAAAAACTGTTTTCTTGTAAATAACATTGTTTGTATTGCTTTAAAAATTGATTCACTCTCTTTTCCCACTTTTTAATAAGTGGATTCAATCCAGGGGTCTGCAACCTTTTCCTTTAAGGAGTGAGATAGTTAATATTTTTGGCTCTGTGGGCCGTCTAGTATCTCTTGTAATTACTCAGAAATAGCCCCTGACAATACATAAATGAATATGCATAGCCAGATTTGCCCTGCCAGGTATAGTTTATCAGCCACTGGGCTTAATTCATTTACACTTTTGTGCTTGATAAAATACCTAGACTTATTTCTGCCACCTATTTTGTGTTTTCTGTTTACCATCTCTATTACTTAGGGCAGTGTTTGCTGAAGTCACAGATGAATCCAATGGCTTAATACAGTAGAAGTATTATTTTGTTACGTAGAATCCAAACAGTGGATGGTCTGCCCTACAGTCATTCAGGAATCCAGGCTCCTCCCATTTGGTGGCTTTGTTACTCTCAACATGTGGGTTCCAAGATCAACATAAGAAGGGACAGAAGGTACACCTGCTTCTTAACCGTGTCAGCTTGAAAGTCATTTACATCACTGCTGCTCCCCTTCTGTTCATGCAAACTAGTCTCATGGTCTTACATAGAAGCAAGATGGGCCTGAGAAATGTAGTTCACAGTATGATGGCCACTTCCCAGCAACAGTTCCTCACTATGTTAGAGGAACACAAATCTTCGGTAGATACCTAGACTCTTCTGCCACAGCCACTGTCTATTTTTTCTTTCTGCCTCCTATGAGATTGATAAATATTTTTCTGTTCTCCTTTATTTCCTTTAATGGCTTGGGATATATATGTATGTAGATAATTATTTTCACTCAGTATGTGGGAGATGTCATTCCACTTTCCTTTGGCATTGATTGTCGCTGATGAAACATCTGTTGTCAGTCTAATTGTCACTCCTTCATGGGAATACTGTATACCTTTTTCTTTCTAGTAACTTTTACAGTGTTCCATAACATGGCTGTAGATTTATTTTTATTGATTCATCTTGCCTCAGGGTACATTTTCAGACAAGATTGGGCACATTCACTGGTATGGCCATAGACTTCAGGGTGCATTTTCAGACTATGGACTCTTATATTTCTTCAATTCTTGAAAACTATTAGCCACTAACCCTTTGAATACTGCTTTTCTTCCATTAACTCTCTGTTCTTGTGCAATTGATTAGCTGTGCCTGTTTTTCTTTGTATTTTTATTTTATTTTATTTTTATTTATTTATTTTTGAAAGATTTTATTTGTTATCTTTAAAGAGAAGGGAAGGAAGGGAGAGAGAGAGGGAGAGAAACACCAATGTATGGTTGCCTTTCACCTTCCTCCAGCTTTGGATCTGGCTGGAGACCTGGCCTGCAACCTAGTTATGTGACTTGGCTGGGAATCGAACCAGCAACCTTTGGGTTCACAGGCTGGCACCTTATCCACTGTGCCACCAGCCAGGGCATGTTCTTTATATTTTTAAATGAATGTTATTCCTTCCTTTATCTCTGTGAAGATCCTAAAAGTACAAAAATACTATTGGGATTATTTTATTATTTTAATTGCATTTGCTATATTGCCTTATTTAGTTAGTTAATTTTGGTTGTCTTTCTTTATTGAGAGATTCTCACTTTCTTTTTCCCTCTCTCTTTACTCATCCCTTCTTGCATGGTTGTCTTTACTCCAAGTCCCCTGGGAACCTGTTTGGAACCAGGTATTACATGGATGCTGGGAGAGTCCTGCCCAGTGTGCTGCCGAATAGTCACAGGCCTAGTCCTTGCATTCATTTGTGGGCAGCCTTACTCAGGTCCTTGTTTGGGTCACCTAGGTTTCAGAACTGTGCCTGTTTCCTCTTGTTTTACTAGGTTCATGGGGACTTACTCTCAGGTTGCAGCTGCAGGAGCTGTCCTTTCATGGGTAGCATTGATGGGGACACTGGTCTAGCTCTGATTTCTTGAAGGGAGCCTGGGTCAGGGCACCTGCCATGCATGGGTGGAGCATCTCTAGTGGCCATGGATCCCCAAGAAATCATTTGGGTCCAGGGAGATCATTATCTTACTTTAGAGCCCATCTTTAAATTTCTTCTTTTTACATTTTATCTTTCTGTTTGAATCAGTGGTAAGAGGCAGGTGGTCCCATTTCTCTTTTATTAGGGACCCATCCACCCTGATTTGAAAGCTTTCCCCTACCACTTTTGATTCCTTCATTGGTGACCATACTGCTCAGCCCAGTTTTTCACACCTTCTATCACTGTTGGATCCCCAGATGTACCCAGAGCAAGACAGCATGAATCATTCTTGATCATTTTTCTCTGAGACAGATGGTGGTGACTGAAATTGATGATGGGAGTGGGTTGGAGCTCAGTGGCTGTGTCAGAATGAGGTTAGGACCTGGCAGGCTTGAGTGCGAGTCCCGACACCATGTTCCCTGTCCCCTTGCTCGTCCTTCCACCTCTGCCCTCAGTGAGGCTGGCACAGACTGAAGCCCTAGCCTGCAGAGGGGTGTGAGAACTGTGTGCGCTGATCCAGCTGTGACACCTGCTGTCTTTGCTGGCACTCTGCCTTGAGCCTAATTATTTCTAGCCTCTGGACTATGGGATGGGGCAACCCAGTGTGGCTGTGTGATGTGCACTATTCCAGAGCACAGGAAGCAGTGGGAACTGACATCACGCCCATGTTCCACCCAAGCTTTTCACCTGCAGGGCTGTGTGTGGGCCCAGAGTGTGGGCCTTCTCCACACAAAGATGGGCATTGGACTGTGGTGGCTGCTGGAAGAAGCTCTAGGGACTGGGTTTCCTTCCTTATTTCAGTGTAGAGTTGGCAGGTAAGGACCCAACTCTCCCTTTTATCTGGGTTAGACCTCAAACATTTTCTGCAACTAGTGATACTCTCAGATTGCCAAGGGGCCAAAGAAGCTTTGCGTCTTTATTTCCTTTAAGAACCAGCTTTTCGAAAAAACAAGTCCCATTTACCATAGCAACAAGAAAAATAAAGTACTTAGGAATCAACTTAACTAAGGAGGTAAAAGACCTGTACTCAGAAAACTACAGAACAATGAAGAAAGAAATCAAGGAAGACACAAATAAATGGAAGCATATACCATGTTCGTGGATGGGAAGAATTAACATCATTAAAATGTCCATACTATCCAAAGCAATCTACATATTCAATGCAATCCCAATGAAAATACCAATGACAGACTTCACAGAAATAGAAAAAATACTTCAAAAATTTATATGGAGCCAAAAACGCCCACAAATAGCCACCACAATCTTGAGAAAGAAGAACAAGGTAGGAGGAATCACAATCCCGGACTTCAAACAATACTACAAGGCTACTGTCATCAAAAACAGCATGGTGCTGGCATAAGAATAGACATATAGATCAATGGAACAGAATAGAGAGCCCAGAAATTAACCCAGGACTCTATGGTCAACTAATACTTGGCAAAGGGGGAAGGAACATCCAATGGAGTAAAAACAGTCTCTTCAACAAATGGTGTTGGGAGAACTGGACAGCAACATGCAAAAAGATAAAACTAGACCATCAACTTACACCATACACCAAAATAAACTCAAGATGGATAAAGGATTTAAACATAAGCAGTGCCACCATAAAGGTCCTGGAGAAAAATATAGGCAGTAAA
>PVIW01016635.1:0-16107 GCA_004026585.1 Noctilio leporinus | reverse complement strand
TGGCTTGAATTGTTTCTGTTGAATAATCATTTGATAGCCTTATTGGAGCCCCTTTGTATGTTATTTGTCTTTTCTCTCTTGATGCTTTTAGGATTCTCTCTTTGTCTTTGAAATTAGCCATTTTAATAATAATGTGCCTTGGTGTTGGTCTGTTTGGGTTGATCCTCATTGGGACCCTCTGTGCTTCCTGAATTGGATTAATGTTTTCACTCATCATGTTAGGGAAATTTTCTATCATGACTTTTTTGAACAGGTTTTCCATTCCTTGTTTCTCTTCTCCTTCTGGTATCCCTATGATACGTATGTTGTTACGTTTCATGTTGTCCTGCAGCTCTCTTAACCCCTCTTCAGTCTTGTTCAGCCTTTTTTGATTCTCTTGTACTGTCTTGGAGTATTTGTCTACATTATCCTCCAACTCGCTGATCTGGTCCTCTGCTTCCTCTAATCTACTGTTGATTCCTTCTATTCTATTTTTCAATTCAGAAATTGTATTCTTCATTTCCTCTTGGCACTTATTGATAGTTTCCATGTCCTTTTTCATGCTGTTGTAGTTTTCGGTAAGTTCCTTGTAACTTCCCTGGAGTTCTTTGTAATTTCTCTGGAGTTCTCCATATAAATTTTTGAAGTATTTTTTCTATTTCTGTGAAGTCTGTCATTGGTATTTTAATTGGGATTGCATTGAATCTGTAGATTGCTTTGGGTAGTATCGACATTTTAATGTTGTTAATTCTTCCCACCCATGAACATGGTATATGCTTCCATTTATTTGTATATTCCTTGATTTCTTTCTTCATTGTTCTGTAGTTTTCAGGGTACAGTTCTTTTATCTCCTTAATTAAGTTTATTCCTAGGTACTTTATTTTTCTTGTTGCTATGGTAAATAAGATTTGTTTTCTTGCTTCTATTTCTGATGTTTCATTATTGGTATACAAAAATGCTTTTGATTTCTGGACATTGACTTTATATTCATCTGTTTTGCTAAATTTGCTCATTAGGTCGAGTAATTTTTTGGTGGAGCCTATCATATTTTGTATGTACACTATCATATCATCTGCAAATGACAGTTTGACTTCCTCCTTTCCAATTTGGATATCTTTGATTCCTTTTTCTTCTCTGATGGCTCTGGCTAGAACTTTCAAGACGATGTTGAATGTAAGTGGAGAAACTGGACCGCCTTGTCTCATTCCTGATCTTAGGGGGAAAGGTTTTAGTTTTTTTTCATTAAGTTGAATAGTTCTTAATTCAGGGGTCTTGACCACCAACTGGTGGTGGTAGCTCCTCCTGAGGTTTGTGTCTGGGCTCATGCTGACTTCCCCTCACTGTGTCTTTTGTACAGTAATACATGGCAATGTGTTCAGCTCTCAGGCTGCTAAGCTCCATGTAGGCTGTGCTCATGGACTTATCTCTGGTCATGTTGAATCTGCCCTGGAACTTCTGTCTGTAGTATGTGCCTCCACTGTTAGGGTAAATCATCCCCATCCACTCAAGACCTTGTTGTGGTGCCTTTCACACCCAGTGCATGTAGTAGCTGGTGAAGGTGTATCCAGAAGCCTTGCAGGAGATCTTCACCAAAGCCCCAGGCTTCCTTACCTCAGCTCCAGACTGCAACAGCTGCACCTGGGCATGGGCACCTTTGGAGAAAAGATAAAGAGTAGTTGGAAAACTCTTGAATTCCCTGCTCTGCTCCTCAACCCAGGGACTGGGGACTTCCTTACCTGTAGCCACTGCTACCAGGAAAAGGGTTCTCTAGCTCTAGTCCGTGGTGAGAAGCTGTGCTGTCAGGAACTCTATCTGGTAGGGTGTGGCTGTGGTGATGTTTTCTGGGCACAGACAGGCCCATATTTAACCTAGTTTGCCTCTTTTCTTTTGCATACATGAGGTGTAGTATTTCATAGCTGAAAGCTGTTCGCCACTACTGAGAAGATGAAAGACACAAGGAACCATGCTCAGAGAGAGTGGATGGGTACATTTCTTAATCCATGTGTGAGGGTGTGTGTTCTCTGGCAAGTCCCTGAGGTATATACTAATATCAATCCTCCCACTGAGAAGCAAGCCCCCACAGGACATGCTCCTCATTATGAACCATGTTTGACAGACATAGAGAGCACTTGAACCAAGTTCTAGGCTTTAATGCTTGAATATCTTATTCTGGATATATGTGCCTTCAAAATGCTGCAACAACTGATATAACAAAAGCATTCTTGTGTTTAATTATTACAAGTCAGATATAAATAAACCCTACGAATACCCCAGTGACTGTTCAAGTTTGACAAATATTTGGGATAACAGGATTTTCTATTCCTATATTTCTTGGAAGCTGTTACATCAGCACTCCTTACTTAGTACAATGTCATCATCATCATCACTATCATCATCAATCATCATCATTATCATCATTTTTATGACCACCACCACCATAATCATTTGCACAATCATTATGTTCTTAATTTCTATAGACATGGCCAATGTTCCCGCTTAATAATATTGATCTGCTTTATGCTCAGTTGTTGTGGTTTATATGTGGAATAGGGAGTCATAGTTTTTTGTTTGTTTTTTTTTTACTTTATTGTGACTGCTCAGAACTGAGGGGTTCTTCCATTCTCTTCTCCATTAGCTCCACATGGAATATCTGGTAAGTTAGGCTGGATCTGCACATTATTCATCATTGGAAGATTGAAACCACACAAGTCATGTAGCAGATTTCCTCTCAACAACCATATGAATAAATAAAAGTCCTGAGTCATTCTTCTTTTCTGGTTCTATCAAAGCACATCTGACTTGCTGAAGTCTTTTGTGTTCCTCCCAGAGTTTCAAATATGTGTATGATAACAATGCATGGCCCTTTGGAGTATATTTTTGTCATCAGCCTGCACATCCACACCAAGCTGTCCTCGGTTCCTCTGTCTGTGTGTGGTGGCACCTACACTTGGTGCTGTGAACGTGATGTCATGTCTGTGATTGTCATCACCAAGGATCTTTCTCCTCTGGTGTCTGTTCCATTGGCCAATGTGTCCACTGTCCAGCATGCATGTGCCCTGTTAATCACCAGGGTAGACACTGAGCAGTGTGGGGCTGGGACACACTGTTGGGTCCAGAGAGCCTCTATTGGATTCAGCTGATGTGGCATAGGAAGGTTAATGGTTTACTGGAGGTGGACACAGCAGTGCCAAAGAATTATCTGTCTTTTGTCCATCCACATGAGAATAATTTATTTCTTGGCATCACATATTTCCCACTTAGAGGCTTCAGAATGAGTACAGATTCAGTAATCCAGAGAAGTTCCCTTAGGGAAACTGTTACAAGAGGAAGAAACCACACAGGAAACAAACTCAAACCTTCAACTGCTCCTGCTACTAAGATGGTCCTTTGGATCAGAGGCTAACCACTCTTATAACTGTATCCCCTCAAGCAGGAAAGTTTGTGCATGGGCTCAGGGTGACTTCCCCCACTGTATGTGCCATGCAGTAATACACAGCCATGTCTTCCTTTTTCATACTGTTCATTTGCAGGTATAGCATGTTCTTGGAACTGTCTCTGCAGATGGTAAATTGGCCCTTCACAGATTTCACATAGATTGTGTTACCACTATTACAATTAATGTATGAGACCCACTCCAACCACTTCCCTGGCACCTGGTGAAACCAGTTCATTTCATATTCACCCAATAGGAATCCAAAAGTTGTACAGAAGAGTCTGAGAGGCCCCCCAGTCTACATCAAGACTCCCCCAGACTCCACCAGCTGGACCTCACACTGCACATCACTAAATATATGATGTTGCAGTCAGAAACTATTATCTGTCCATTGTCCCTCTCAGGCATACCCACTCACATATTCAGTGTATCTCATTCTCCATCAATTACTTCTTTAATTTTCAACAAGGAAAACCCAGCTAAGCCCAAAATCCATGGTGAGTGGTCTGTATTCTGTCCTGACCAGGCACTGGGAACACCTGGGAAACCCAGGCTGAGCTCCTGTCCCAGAGATGCAGGGTCATGGATAGCCTAATTTTAATGAGACAAGGGGCCCTACTTGCAAGGCCTCCTACTATATAAGGAGTTCTTCATTTGGAGATCTGCAGAGAGGTCCTTGCCTCAGTGTATGTGTGAGTGTCCAAGAGAAGGTTGGTATGATAGGATTTCACTAATCAAACACAGAATTCTGAACAGGCCTGGGTCATGTCAAGAGGGTGCATATGGTGACACTGAGCCTGCACTGTGCCTGCCCCCCCCACACTATCCCCGACACCTTCCTCCACTGCTCTCCTGAACCTGGTCCACAGCAGAGTAGGACACACCCCATAAGGTTGCAGGACCCCTTTTCTGTGATGAAAGCACAAGTGGGTGTTTTAATCTAGTGTTACCTACACTGCACAGCTTCATACACTTGTAGACTCAGAATCCTCACAATAATGGAGAAGTTTGTGCATGGCCTGTTACAAGGGCCACAGTCAGCTAAGGTGATCCAGGTTCACCTGGATTCATCAGAAAATGGCTGCTGGTGCCTGTGTTGTTTCCAGGACCAAGGACATAGATCCACTCAGTTTATTTTCTGTCCCTACTGTTTTCAGAGTCTTAAGAAAACTCTGGCCCTGATGAATGTGGACACCACAGATTGTTAGAAGGTCAAGTGTAACTGTCAGTGCCTCAACTGGCCCTGTGGTCAAACTTGAAATCCATCATTGCCCCCTCCCATGCACACTCTGGATCCCCTAAATGTGTCCAAACTCTGGTGAGTAGGTTGCTGTGTGACAGCACTTGTGAGGTCTCTAGGTTTTGATCATTAGGCCTCCTTCAAGCATTTGAATGATGCAAATTTTCTTCTCCAAGTTGAATGCTGTTGGAGGAAGGAATGAACTCTACTCTGGCCACACTAACCCCTCTCTGTACTTTCTGGAAGATTCAAGCTTGTCCATACAGTGGAATAGAGTGAAAATCCACCACCTACACAGAAGCTTTTTCTTCTACAGCTGGTCCAGAATTGAATGGGCTGCCATGGGTAAGTCAGTGACTACAGACTGAATATAATTAATCCCAGAGTGTGCCATTTTTTGAAAAATCTCTTTATGAGAACCAGAACTTCTTATCCATTTCAGGTTATGACTAGAGAGATAAAATGAATAACATGTAAATGGCCTCCACACTGTCTTTGCAGAATCTTTATGCTTAATACCCTTTCCCAAACCATGTGCTAGTTTACTATAATTTGCACTGCACTGGGGCATAGAGAACATACTGGGCGGATCCTGTCTACAACATGGCCTTAGTTAGGTTTATGTATAACTTCTTGAAGTTAATGCCTTGAGTCAACTGATTGAAACACATGAAGGATCAAGTCCAGAGCCTGTAAAGTGCCTTCTATGTTTTTACTCTCCTGTCTACTCCCAGAATATCTAAATGACTCATGAAAACTGTGCCTCACATGCTTGTTTCCATTTTGCAGCTCTCATCTTTCTAAGATGACCAGGGTTACTGGTCTTGGAAGACCTCACATCAGGGAATCAGGCATCAGCACCTTAGAAAGTTCTTGTAACAGAAACTGTCCAATAGTAAAATCACAGCCATGTGTAAATAGGGTCAATTCTGGTAAGGAACAACTTATGCCTCTTCATGGTGGACTGGCTGTGAATGTGTGGACTCTCCTTGCAATTACCAGTGGATGTGGCCACAGTGACAAGTGCAAGTCATATCTATTCTGTGTCACCTCAGGTGCTCAGAGGAAATCTGCACAGCCCAGTCTCAGGGAAGCCTTTGTATGAACAGAGTCAGCTCAGAAAACATTGGAGCAGTATAAGAAGGACAATTTTGAATCCTGAACTCTAACCCCTGAACTTTGACCCAGAAGAAGAGACTTCCTTTGCTTGAGGAAGCAGACTCTCTCTAATATTAATGTATTTTAGTTGTATTTTGCCATGTTAATTATGTAAGATAATATTCTTAAGTAATTAAGAATTACTTAATTACATCAGTGTTCCCCCAATAAGCTTGTTTATCTTTTTATATAGGATAGCTGTAGTTGTGTTTAATTGACTTTGACTTCAATGGAAACAATTTTGTTAGATTGCATTATGATAGCTATCATATCACTGTGCTTTTAAAAACCTTATCAAAATTTGTGAAAATTGATGTAGCCATTTTAATATTGATGATGCAAGATAACTAAAAATTAGCATACAATACCTTATTATTTCAAGAAAAATAAAAATGCAACTGAAGCACACACAAAAAATTGTGCAGTGTATGGAGAATGTGCTGTGAGAGATCATATGTGTCAAATGTGGTTTCTGAAATTTCATCTTAGACATCTCTCATTGGATGATTTTCCACAGTTGGGTAGACCAATGGAAGTTGATGGTGATCAAACAGACTTTCATTGAGAAAAATAAACTTTATACCATATGGGAGACATCTGACATACTGAAAATATCCAAATTAATGGTTGAAAATTATTTGCATATTCTTCATTATTTTAATCACTTTGTTGTCGGATTCCACATAAGTAAGAAAAACTTTACACATGTGATTACTTAAATGTACTAAAAAAGTTATTTTTAAAATAAAAAAATTTAAATTTGTTAAAATTTAAATAATGACAAATGGATACTTTACAATAATGCATAATGGATGAGACTGTGGGGCAAATGAATTGATCCACCACCAACCACACTAAAGCCCAATCTTCATGTAAAGAAGGTGATGTTGTATTTATGACTGGGTTGAAAGGGATCCACCATTATGAGCTCCTTTTGGAAAACACATTACTTGCAACAAGTACTGATCCACATTAGACCAACTGAAAGTAGCACTTGATGAAAAGTATACCAAATTAGTAAACGGAAAACATGTTGTCTTCTATCAGAACAATGCAATGATGCCTTGTTTCTTTGAAGACCAGCCAAAAATTGTTAAAGTTTAGCTGGAAAGCTCTCATTCATTGGCCAATTTGCCAGGTCTTGCATTTTTATATTTCCATTTATTTTAGTCTCCACAAAGGTTTATTAATAGAAAAAAATGTTTCAAGTACATAGAAGACTGCAAAAGACAGCTGGAACAGTTCTTAGCACAAACATAAATGTTTGGGGGAAATGGAATTATGAACTATCCTGAAAAATGGCAGAAAGTGTTGGAATAAACAATTAATTAATTACTCAGTTAAGTTATTGGTGAAAATGAAAATGTGTTTTATTTTTACTTAAATAATGAATGAACTTTTTCAGCCAAACCAATAGCTTATATTCTTAGAAAATATAACATTAAATATACTCAAATTGAAGGAACTGTGGAAAGTTTATGATAAAGATACAGATAATCATTTTCTGTAAAAGCTAACAGGAGGCATTATTGCAAAAGTTGAAAGTGGTCACTGAGGACAGAAGCTCTGAAGAGGTAGCACAGAATGAAACTCATGGCAAAGATAGAAACAGCTCTGGTTCACTTGAGATTTATCTTTTATGGCACATCCTTAATAGAACCAGCAAATTGTCTGATGGTGTTAGAGTCTGAGAAAATTTATCAGAACACAAATCCTCCTATCAAATGTGTATTAAGAATTATACTAATTGGAAACATATTTTCCCTGACATTCTTTTTTTTTTTTTTTTTTAACTTTTTAATAAGGATTTTATTTATTATTTTTAGAAAGAGGGGAAGAGAGGCAGAGAGGGAGACAGAAATCAATGTATGGTTGCTTTTCACCTGCCTCCAGCCACAGACCTGACTGGAGACCTGGTTTGCAACCTTGTTATGTGCACCGGCTGAGGAATCGAACCTGCAACCTTTGGGTTTGCAGGTTGGCTCCTTATCCACTGTGCTACCAGCCAGGGCAATTTTCCCTGACACTCTTTAGCTTGTTAAATACAATTCTTACCTCATGACACTTCCTACTTATCACTATTCCAATTAAAGTGGTTCCAAATGTGGATTCATCTCTCAATCCTCCTGTAGGTTTATTCTATAATGCTGGGATCACAGACATAGACTCTAGATCTGAGCCGTGGCCACGGGGAACACTGGGTAATGGCCAGCCCTCTGGCCTGTTTATGAAGAGTCATCTACTGAGGCCATTTATAGGCTTGCCTAACAATGTACTCTGGAGCCATTTGAACCACCCAGTCACCTATGAAAAAATATATATGTGTGATTAGTAAGAAGTGTCCTGTGGTTAGCAGTTTGCCAAACTCACCCATTTCAAAGGTCTCACCTGCACTAGGGCCTAGGGCATATGTCGTAATAACTGAAAGCATAACAACCCTGATGGTGGGTTTAAAGACAGGCTACACAATCAGAGAATATACATTCAAAATGCATATTTGGTAAAGGAATGGTATCATGAATACACAATAAATATACAAAAAGTGAAAAAACAAGATGCAAACTTCTGGCAACATGGACGCATAGGGAGACACACTTCATCTCTTTGCACAACCATAAGAACGATTACATTTATCTCAATGTAAAATGTAATTAGAACTACCAGAAAAATCAAACATCGTAGAAGTCAAAAAAACTAAGTATAAAGAAGTAATGCTCATCCAATCAGGCAGGAGTGACGGGGACAGTGAGCCAGGCAGAGAGGACATGGTGTGGTGGTGGTGGCCAGGATGTGGCTGCAGGTGGTTAGCCAAATAAGCAGTCACATGTTATAAAACCCAGGAGAGACACATGTGAATAGATGCTAGTCCAAGACCAGATCAAAAGCTCACAATCCCAGAATTGGGAAAATAAATTTGCATTGTTGCTATCTGTATAAACCAGAGGGGGTTGGAGCAGCAGAAGAAACTGCCAATGCTCAGGAGAGTCTGTTTGTTTAGAAAGCCCCCATAGCCCTAGAACTTCCACAGACCCACCTACTCTAGGAACCATCCTCAGGGAAATATCTAGATGGTGGGGGGGGGGGGACTACATATAGGTAGTGGGTTAAGTAACTAGAAAAGGGGCCAGTGCTGTACAAGTGTCATTGTTCTCTTTCTGAGTCATCCTCCATGTATAGTGCCACAAGGCTATGAAACTAGTTACCCAACACTAATGAATGGAACAGGTATGATAGTTGTACCTAATATACAGAGGCAAACACAGGAGGCTGTCAAGTTGAGGAGACAAAGAAGCATGGCAAAAAAGAGGAAGAAACTCAAGACTAAAGAGAGAGGACTAACTGCGGAGGAAGGAGATAGCTAACCTAATAGATGCAAAGGTCAAACAGTGTTGATAACAATGCTTACATAAATGATTGAATACACAAATGCGTAGGAGAAGAGGTTGAGGTTATATTAAGTGAAATGAAGAAAAATCCACACTAAACCAATAGGGGAGGGAAGGAAGCCAGGTTTCAAATCAACAAATTGGAACATAAGGAATAGTCAACCAATATAAAATGAAGAAAATGGAATTAAAACAAGAAAGAGAGGCATAAGAACCTCTGGGAACACTTGAATCTGAATCATAATTGTGTCAAAAGAAGTAGAGGAAGAACAGAAATTGAAAACTTAATTGAAAAAAATCATGAAGGTAAACTTCTGTTATTTGGTGAAGAAAATAAACATAAAAATCCAGGAAGCACAGAGAATTCTTAACAAGCTAGACCCAAAGAAGGCCACACCAAGACACATCATAATTAGAATGCTAAAGGATAAAGATAAAGGTAAAATCTTAAAAGCAAGTAGGAAAAAGAGGAAGTTACCTACAGAGAAGTTCCTATAAGACCGGTAGCTGATTTCTCAAAAGAAACCTTGCAGGCAACAAGGGACTGGAAAGAAATATACAAAGTGATGAAAAGATGGGCCTACTACCAAGATTCCTTTATCCAGCAAGGCTCTCATTTTGACTGGAAATGCAGATCAATTATGTTCCAGAACAAAAACCAAACAAACAAACAAACAAAACACTAAAGGGATTCATCATCACCAAGTCATTTATTCTTATATAAAATATTAAAGGGACACAATTAAGAAAAATATCAAAACTATGAACAATAAAATGACAATATAGTCACAACTATCAATTAATGGAACAAAAAAATCAGACTAAGAAAAAGAAGCATAGCTATGGAGATCATATGAAGGATTATCAGATGGGAAGTGGAAGGGGAATAACAGGGGAAATTATTCCAGCATCAAGAAGCATAAATGGTAGGTACAAAATAGATAGGGGAACATTAAGAATAGTAAAGTAAATGGACTAGCCTAAGAACTTATATGCATGGCTCTTGGAATGAAGTGAAGGAGTGGGGAGGGATAGCTGGAGGGGAAAGGGGATAACAGGCAATGGGGCAAAGGAGAAAAATTAAGAGGAATTTAATTACATAATCAATAAAACATACTTAAAGTAAAACAGGTTAATTGTTAGATGCTAATAGAAAGAGGTAGGCAGCTTCTAGGACCATAAATGTAAGTGTAAGTGAGTGAAGGAAACTAAACGAAAGAAGCAAATGAAGAAAATGGTAACACTAACTTAGAGATGAACGGCACTTTCAACAGGTGCATAGCAGAGTCCTAGTCATCAGGAACTCAGAACTGGAGCCCAGTAGGAAATGACCTCCCGCTGGCAGGACAACTATTGTAAAAGGACACAGAATGGAAGTGAAACAGACCAATTGCTGGTGAGCATGTGGGGAAAGGGGTCCTCACCCACTTTGGATGGGAAGGTAATAAGCATGAAATTATCATTTCTGTTTTATGTTTCTGTACTTTTACCATTTTATACACATACACAAAATTTTATACGGAATGCTTCTTTTACAATTAGACATAGCCAAAATCAATGTTTTTAACTTGGCCACATTTAAAATATGTAAGCTTACCATAACAACTTACTTTCCATATTCATTGACACAGATAATAGGGACTTCTCTTCCAGTTTGCCTGTCAGTTATGAGTTATAATCAGAATGCATTTAATTTGAAGTAAACATATGAAGTATTAAAACATCAAAGAGAAAAGGAACAAAACAGTCAGTACTTAATGAATGTCTCATTGTGCCCATAAACTCCTGGTTAGATATTTTCAAAGTCCCTAAATATACTAACTCAGGTGGTTCAGACAATGACTGTCTGCTTGACCAAACCTCAATGAGGCTCCTCTAACCCTCTTCTCACCAATTTGGCTTTGGGCTTCAGTGTCCATCCTTGTTGCACATTGTTGCATTGTCCACTTTCAGTAAGAATTCTGGTTACAGAGAATTCAATCCCCCATCATGACATATGATGACCTTGGTCTGATATTAGCAAGAAACTTGTCAAGTTGCTTCAGTAAGAATCACTATTCCCTTGAAGCATCCTTTTAGTCATTTCCATCCATTGGACCCTCAGCCTTCTATTTGGTTGCAAATCCTCACTTTCATCATAATATTAGGTGTTGAGCCCAGGTCTAGACAAAGGTTTATTTTCCTCATTTACAATATATCATGATTAAAACCTCTTATAAGTAAAATACCATCATGGGTTCACCCTCCAAAAAAATTTGAACTTCCATGTGGTCTATTCATGAAAGTTACAGATGCTTATTCAAATAAGAAAAACCACAACTTGGAAGAAGTACTTGCATTGCCTTCTTTATTGCAGTGTTATTCACTGTAGTCAATTTATAAGAACAAAACAAAACAAAACAAAACAACAACTAATGTCCATCAATGAATGATTGGATAAATATGCCCTGTGTACTCACATCTGGATAATAATCTTAAAAGAGAAAATATTGCCATACATCACAACATGGTTGAGATTATACTTTGGATTTCTTATTTCATTTCCAGTAGCATGTGGAGGTCCTTGGGGCCTGGGTGCGATGAAAGTCAATTGTAGGAGATGGGAGACTAGTAGAATGTTGGCATTGGGAGGAGACATCTACTGTCAGGGCATCATCAGACTTGGTAATGAACACTGTACATTCACAGGAGCCTGGAGGTGTTTGCTTTCCAGTGTGGAGCCATCCATCCCTAAGGACTCTGCTGATAATGAGGGAATAATCAGCCTGCGCAAAGTGCTACTTCCCACCTGGGAATGAGGAAGTCGGATCATAGAGCCCAGGCAGCTATCATCCATTGATTACAGAGTGTGTACATTACACAGATATAGTTCTTTTTTCCTGGGATAAGTAGACCTAACTTTGTATAAAACTAGTCAGTCATGGCAGTTCAACTGTATTTTTACCAGCAGCATCTGTGTGACATAGTTCTAATCAGAAATGCTAGAGTCAGTTTCACACCTTTTTAAAAAGAAATAAATTCCAGAAGCTCTTCTCCTCCCTCTATCATCCATGTTCATGTCTGCACTTGGCCCTCAGAAATGCTGTCGCCAAATCTACCTAAGATGGTCCTCATCTGCCCTGCATGGATCAGTGAACAGAACTGGGAAGAGATCCCCCAAGGAACATGATGGATGGTGAAATGAAGCAAAGCTGGAACCAACATCTCCAGAATTTTTGTTTTCTTTGTTGTGAGTTTTCTCCTTGTGTAGCAAGTTCAAGTTGCCCCATATCTCTTTCCTCAGCAATAAGCTCATATAATCTAGTCAGGAACATAAAAGGGGTGATTTGAAAACTAACCCATCATTTTTGCTAACCTATAAAAAAATGACATTTTGCCTTGGTGGGTGGCACAGTGGATAAAATGCTGGCCTGTAAACCCAAAGGCTGCTGGTTTGATTCCCAGCCACATAACCAGGTTACAAGCCAAATCTCCAGCCAGGTCCATAGCTGGAGGCAGGTGAAAGACAACCATACATTGATGTTTCTCTCTTTCCCTGTCTCTCTTCCTTCCCCTCTATCTAAAATTAATAAAATAAAATAAAATAAATATATTATACCATCTGGAACAATGTGTGTGGACCTAGAGAGTACTATGTTGAATGAAATAAATCATACAGAGTAACACAAGTACCATATGATGTCAATTAGGTGTGAAATATAAAGAAAAAATTAAATAAGCAGAAAAACAGACTGAGAAGTCCAAAGAACACACCAACTTTTTAAAGGTGGGAGGATAGTTGGGAGCCTGGGTGAAAAAAAAAAAAAAAAAGTGAAAGGGTTAAGAAGTAAAAGTTGGCAGTAACGGAGTAAACAAAAAATGCAAAACCCATCAAGGGAATGAAGTCAATAGTATTGTAATAGTGTGTGTATGGCACCAGAGGGATACTTGAAATATGGGGCGATCACATCACAAATTCACAAATTGTATACATGCCTGACCACTCTGATGCAGGCTAGACACTATTATGGAAGAAAAAGTAAAATGGAAACTGATAATGCGAAAAAAAAAAAATAACCCAAATTCTTGGAGGCTAATTTTATGGTGTGGGGAAGACAGTGACAGGCATTAGACATGGATGAATTCTAGGACTGTGCTCAAAAGTTTTATTTTCATTGGGCACATTTTGAAGATTCTGTAGGCTTATGAAAGAATCCCATGGACAATCACAACTTCATATTATTAAGCCATGATTCATACCTCAGTGACTGGGGACTGCTAACTACAATTTACTATAATAATGTCCCTGTTTGAAGGGTCTTTCCTGACTCTTCCAGATATTTCAACTTTGTGAGTGATAAATGCTCAATGTCCCCTTGGTGTGTGTGTGTGTTTGTCATGATCCTGGGCATACACACTGGGGTGTCCTGGGTCACTCAGTTTCTGTATAGTGGCACCCAAACTTGGTGCTATGAGCATGATGCTGAGTCAATGACTGTTACCATGAAGGCTCTTTCTCCTCTCATGATGGGTTCGTTGGTCTAAGTGCTTGACATCCAGCATGTATGTGTCCTGTTGGTGGTCAGCTTAGACACTGGCCTGTGTGGGGCTGAAATTCAC
The DNA here is from genome assembly GCA_004026585.1 of Noctilio leporinus. NCBI lineage: Eukaryota > Metazoa > Chordata > Mammalia > Chiroptera > Noctilionidae > Noctilio > Noctilio leporinus. The sequence continues at coordinate 2,312 of PVIW01016635.1, read as the reverse complement.
TGTGGAGTCCAGCAGAGCATCTATTGGATTTAGCTGATGTGGCACAGAGCTTTATGGTTCATTGGAAGCAGACACTGCAGTGTTTGAGTCTCCTGTTTTTGTCCATGTGAGGGTTTTATCTTCCTTGACAACACACTTTTCTAACTCAGAGACTTCAGCGTGATTGAGGATTCAATGATCCAGAGAAGTTCCATGAGAGAAACTGTGACAGGAAGAGGAAACCACCTAGGAAACTAGCCCACACCTCCCACTGCACCTGCTCCTAGGATAGTCCTTGCGTTCAGAGACCTTGAGCGCCCCCTGGTGTTTGCAGCCCCTCTTGCAGGGAGGTTTTTGTCTGGACTCAGGCTGACTTCCCCTCACTGTGTCTACACAGTAATACAAGGCCGTGTCCTCGGCTCTCAGGCTGTTCATTTGCAGGAATAGCGTGTTTTTGGCGTTGTCTCTGGAGATGGTGAAACGGTCCTTCACGGAGTTGGCATAGTATGTGTTACTTCCATCAGTATTGATCGCACCAACCCACTCCAACCCCTTCCCAGGAGCCTGGCGGGCCCAGTTCATTTCATAGCTACTGAAAGTGAATCCAGAAGCCACGCAGGAGAGTCTCAGAGACCCTCCAGGCTGCACCAAAGTTCCCCCAGACTCCACCAGCTGCACATCACACTGGACACCTGTAAAAACAAAGATGTCCAGGTCAGAAAGTTGTCACTCATCCTCTGCTTCTCTATCATATCCACTCACATATTCAGTGTCTGTCATTCTCTATAAATTACCTCTTAAAATAGCAACAAGGAAAAGCCAAATGAGTCTGAACCCCATGGTGAGTTTTCTGTATTCTGTCCTGACCAGACACTGGGAATGCCTAGGAATCCCGGGCTGCTCTACTGTCCCAGAGCTGCAGCGTCAGGGCTGGGCCACTTTTAATGAGCAGAGAGGCCCTATTTGCATGTCCTCCTGCTATATAGAGAGCTCTGAGGTTGGACATCTGCAGAACAGGTCATGCCTCAGTACAGATGTGAGAGTCCTGAGTATGGTGGTCATAATAGCATTTCTATAACTAAAACAGAATCTCAACCTGGCCTGGTACATGTTTAAGAGTGAGCCCAGGTACAGAGTCTGCATACTACTCACTCTCCCCAACTGCTCCCATGAAACTGATCTATGACAAAGTGAAAATGTCCTGTGAATGTGTAAGGCCCCTTTTCTGAATGAGGGTGTAAACAGGTGTCTGTATCTAATGTTCCTGACATTCAAGGCCTGGAGACAAGTGTACCCCCTAGAGAAAGATCCAGAATCAGCCTTTGGGGGAAAAGACTCAGAATTGTTGGTGATGGTGTTTCTCTTAGCCTGAGAGTTTCTGACTTCCCAACCATCAAGACAAAGCCCATTACAAGATAATAATGAACAAAACAAAACAAAAAAGCAATACAATTAAATTTAAAAAAGAAGACAAAGCAGACTGAGTGTTGAGAAAATATTTTTCTGTCACTGGGACTCATAGACATAGAGAAGCTTGAGATGCATGGGGCTGATTGAGAAACTGTTTGCTTACAACAACCAGAAAAGGACATTTACAGAGGTTCTCTTACCATAAGTGATGGAAAGCTTAGAAGAAAATAGAATAGAGCCACTGGTGAAAGAAATGAGAACCATATACCAATGATCAGTGAGCTTGGTTTCAGTTGTCTGAACTATGCTTGGTATCTGTGAATTTTATATGTCAAAGGGATGTTGTAATGTTTGATTAATTTTTATATTTTGGGATCTAAAGATGGCCCAGAAAATATGGGTGCATCTTAGTATAATGGGTGCACAATAGAGGAAGGCAGAAGTTGATTATATTCCATGAGGAAAAGGAAGTGATGTGATCGCAGATATCATGTGAACTGGTCCAGGCTGTGGAGAAGAAGGAAGAGGCCATGGAACAAGGAATGCAGGTCAACCCTCTGAAAAAGACAGAGAAATAGGCTTCTTTGTCTAAGACTGTTCAGGCTGCTCTAACTGTGTTAGGAACTGATAACAAACATTTATTTTCCACCAACCTAGATGGTTAGAAGTCAAGGTGCCAGTGTAATAAGAAATGAAAACTTTTTACTATTCTGACTTATCATTGAATGGGATTTAAGTGAGATGTACTATCCAAGTATACATAGAACTGACATACTGACAGTTGAAAGCATATTGCAAGCTCCAGCAGGTATATCCCTGATTGTTCAAGAAAGTGTCATGTGATAGAACTTCATATTAACAGACCTGTTTTCTTAGTCTAGTTTTATCAGGAGTGCTAGGATTCAGAAGAAGGGAAAGGAATA